>WSXT02029442.1:0-14031 GCA_011762715.2 Neuroterus valhalla | reverse complement strand
TCTCTTCCATTTCATTAACTTCTGTCTAGCCGAATGCAGTATCCAAATATAGCTTGGCATTTTGCAGTTTTGACCTATTACCATTTTGACGTATCAACCTAGGAGTTCCTCGAATTCATCTCGCCTCTTCCATCTCTAGGTCTCGACTCCATACACACATTCTGCTTCAGCTAATGTGTCAAGGGGAAAACCACATGCTTTCCCTGGCACCTTTCTCAGATGTTCAGTGTAAGCAGCAGTTGTAGAGAACCGGAATCCAAGATATTCGTAGCAGTCAACTATCTCAAGTTCGCAACCTGAGATACCCTAGTTTTCTTCAGTTCTTCGTCTGCCTTGATTTTGGGTGACCATGAGCTTTGACTTGTTTCCGTTTATTTCCAGCATACTTCGAGCCCCATGTCTTTCGAGTTTTTAGCATGTCTTTGAGTCATTATTGTGTGCCAGGCACAACTGAAGGTCGTCTGCAAACTTGAACCCATAGATTTTGGTATTTCCAATCAGGTGCTTGCTATTGTCATAGAGAACGTAGAATGAGGTTGAGCTAAAGGGACATCCTTGCCTTACTCCTCTTGCTAAGGTGAAACAATCTGTCCATCTCTCTGCTGTTATAACCTCGTTGATTGCATTGCTAAAAAGAACTTGAATCATTCGTAACATTCTCATTCTCGTCTCTCTCGCGATGAAATTTGTTCTTTTCGAGCCAATCGCTTTAGCTGTTGTTCATAATCGTAGCTAGAAGCTTGTATTCCACATCAAGCATTGCGAGACCTCTGTAGTTACCAACATCATCTTTGACACTTCCTTTATGAATAGAAACTATTTTAGTTTATTCAATCCTCATGCTATATTATATTTACACTAAAATCCATTGGGGACCTTGTTATTAGTATTTATCGGCGTGTTCGTAGACTACTGATGAATTCGATAGTCATCTCGTATTCTCCAGCAGCTTAACCTTTTTCAAGTTTTCTACACGTGCTTCGCATCTCCTTGGGTTATATTTCTTTGATGATAGCTCGTTTTCTTCTTCTGGAACTGTAACCGTTCCATGCCAGGGACGATTGCCTCAAAGTTCCTTTAGGTTCTCAGTAAATCAATTCTATGGTTCTACGTTCATATTTCCAGCTGCTAATACCCTTGTGTTTCCAATATATCCCTAATCTCAATAGAGCATTAAATTAATTTACATATTTTCAAATACTTGAATCCTTATTTTGATGATTTCGAAAATTTAAAGCGTAGTTAAGCTTTTGTTTTCAATTTTAAACTCAAAATTTATCGACTCACAAATTTAAACTTCCAAACGAAAAACATGAAAATTATTCAATTATGGAGCAGGAGCGAACGAAGCTAAACAGCACAAAAAAATCCTGCGCTTAGTCTGCGCAGATAAATGTTTTATTACTTATCTCTCTGAGACGTTCAAAGCTGCTTTTAATATACACAGGGGTAAATATTTAGATCAATATACTAAGGCGCAGAAAAAACTAAACACCTTAACGGAAAAAATCCGTCAAAATTTCCCGAACTGATTGTGGAATTCCGAATATGTACAATAATAATATATCTTTTGACTTCTCAAACAACATATTTCAGAAGGTTGAAAATATAGTAGGAAACTTCTCTGCGCAAAAGACAACCCTATACCAGAAAAAAAATGGTCTGAGTTGCCCTCATAGATTGTGGAAGTTCCAAGTGGTCCTAAAATACGTCTTTCGACTCTTCAAACCTATGAAAAAATGTTTGAAATGTAGTCTGTAAATAGATGTAACACTCCTGAGTCAATTGAAACCAGTTTCAAACCTTTTAGGGCGATTACCGATAAAAAATCTATTTACGCAGACTAAGTGCAGGATTTCTAAATGGAACATTTCATTCTGAAGAATTGACCATACAAAGAATTATAGGCGTTGGAAAAGATTTGTAAATACTAAATAGTTTAATGAATTGTTAAAAAATTTGACATTATTCAAAAACATTTTATTGTAATCCAAAATATTCTAAAGGGTTTCGATATATTTTAACGACTTGAAAAAAATGTTTACATCCCAGATTTTAAAAAAGGACTATAGGAATTTCCATTTTTTAAAGATATTTGGAAGAAATTCTAAATACAATGGGATAGCGCTCTTTGTTCGCCCTCGAGATTGGCGATTGACGGCCTTGGACAATTGACGCAAATGCTGAAACGTTAACAGTAAGGGCCGTATGAACTATTTCTATGGGAATTTCGTCCGTTTGTGCATTGGGGAAATTCTCCGCTTAGATATTGTCCATTCTGAGCGTACGACAGTGTTGAATAATGGAGCGGGTGATTGCCTCTTTACAAACCTCTTTGGCTCGTCTCGCCCACGAGCGAAAATTCTCGGAAGGTCATATTCCGGATGGACAAATGGCGCGATCCCAGTTTACTTCAAATTTGCACAGGAAATCACAACAAGCTACAATCTAAATTAATATATTCAAATTCAAGGGAGCACATAAGCTCAACTTCAAAACCTTGGGAAAAACTGCTTAAGAAGTATCTTGAAGCTTCAAAGTTCAAGTGATTCAAGAAATGTAATAATTTTAAATAAAAAGCCTTAAGATTTTGATATAGGTCTAAATAGAAGCTCTCAAAATCAGACACTGTACAAATAAGAAAAAAAATACCAATTACCAATTTAGAACTAAATGTGTCCAAAACTGATTACTTCAAATTTAAAGTCATAATAATTGTGTAATTATAATAATAAGAAATTTCTTGAAAACTTTCAAAGCAAACTTGTTTTCGAAAAAAATATTCTAGTTTTGTTATCATCGATTGTGAATGTGAAATTCTCTGATTTATCGAGGTTTACAAAAATTATTTTTTAAACGTTTCCAATTTTTTGTTCTTATCATGGATTTTCATAAAGAATTACTTAATTCTGAACAATTAGTTCTCTTATAGACCAATAATTATGAAATATTTAAATATGATTCTCCTTGAATTCTTTTTTCCTGAATAATGAAATTTTCTGAATTGTAACTGAATAGTTTTGAATTTCGTTAAGATGACCTTATTCCAATTTTAATATTTTCTATTCCTTAATCATTTTGCAATCAAGAATTTGAATCATATTTTAAATTATTCAAAATATTTCTAATTTGAAACAAGAAATTTCGGAAAAGCATCATTTTTTGCTTTCTTCTAAATCAGAATTTAAGTTATTTTTCAACATTCTAATTTTATGACGTAAATTCTTTGTTGTATGCCAATAATAATTCCTTACTAAAATTCCGTGTCCTTAAGTCTAAATTATAATTGTTTACGGAAATTTCAAGTTTCAAATCCCAGCAAATTTTTATTTGCTGGAAATGAAATTTTAATTCAAACAAATTCTGATTTGGGAGAAGGAGTTTTCAAAATTTAAGGAATTCTGACCTGGAAGAAGGATTGTTTTTGTAAATTCCGAATTATTTTCTAGATTAGTAAATTCAGAATTATAATTATTTATAATATTTACTATTAAAACTCAGAAATAGAGGAACCCCTTCTTTCTAAAATTTGGAATAGGGAAGTTTCGAACTGTAATGTATTCAGACTTGGAAGAAACATTTTCCATAATTCCCATTTTGGCGGATCACAATGAAAATGCTTTTTAAAAATTTCAGTTCCACGTCAAAATTTACCTGTTTCCAGTCAAAATATATTCTTCAAGAAAACTCCTTGCATTGAAGTCCTAAAGTCTTTCTAAATCCAAAATTATAATTTTCTACTATTCTGATCACAAGAATTATATTCCTTTTCTCAAATTTTATGACAAAAAAAAAAAAAAAAATATGATTCGTTGATGTAAATCAACGTATAAATCACAATTCATTACTCAAATCTTTACATTACAAAGAAAATTCCGATTACGGAATCCTATTCCTGGTCTTTTTCTGGTAGAGAAGTTTCCAGCCGATTCTCGGTTTTTCCGATTCGCCGAGTTGAACACTTAAATTATAAATCGAAATTTCTTCAATAAAAGTTATGCTCGGTCACTATGCAAATCATTACGATCATTTCAATAAATTCAAATATTTATTTCATTAACAGAATGTATTTATTTTGGAGGATCAGTTTACAATAAGGAAATAATCCTAAATTAAAGAATACATTATACATTATTTTTGTCCAAGATCAATTTGTAGTCTTTTAATATTCTTATAAATTGATCATTTTTTAAAAATTTTTATTGTAATATAATGTAATGTATTTATTCCCTTCCCTTCAACGGGTTTTAGAGCCTCCGTCCCCTCTACAATAGGTTACACAAGTGCTTTAAATTAATTATTCTACCTTAAGTATAACGCTTAAAACTACTTTCTCGGCTAATTGCTATTATTTACATCCTAAGCTCGCATGATCGAGCTTCCAGAATTTTTTTTCCTTGTTACCATCTCTCAATTTCATAGATTTCTCGACTTTCTACATTTCAAACTCAATCTCATTCCACCCGAACTCGCGCCTTCCTCGAAATGCGCTCGTGGACGAGACGGTGCGGAGGGTTTGGAGAGGAGCGCTCTCCTCGCTTTATTCTCCGCCAGTGCCATGCATTGAAAGTAGGCAGTGGTACCCTAACATAGATTTTGCAACTGCGCTTCAGTTGGCGTCAGTTACTCGAGTTTATTCGGCCCTGACTGTTTACGTTTCAGCTCACTCGAACTCGTTCCAAGGCCGTTGATACCAAAGCCCGAAACCGGAATGAGATTGAGTATGCAGTGTACATTATCTCTCTAACGTCCTTTCAACCGGACAAATCCTTGACTTTTTCTTCCTGTAGTTCTTCTAGTCTCCTCATCCATTCTATTCCCTGACCACTTCCATCCAATATTCCTCTCACACATTCACTCAAACTTCTGCCTTCCTCTCACTCTCGAGTACACACCTCTAACACATTTTCCCACGATTCCACTTCATAAGCAAACATTCTACACATTTTCTCTTATTCGTCCATCTAGTATCTACCTGACTTAATATTCTAGTTCCCCCGCCCATTTAACCATCTTATACCACCTTTGTACTGCGATTCCATGAGATGGTAAAAAGAAAAAAGGGCCACTTTGAATTCAGGAGAAAAAAGAAACCATCGAAAATGTCGTCCCTTTCAACTCTCTAAAAATATAAAAAAGATAAAAATTTTCTTCTGCACGTTCCGTACAAATTGGAAAACAAAATATCCTCCTTCTCAACCCAAACTGAATTCCCAGCAGAAGAAACTTCACTCCTTCGATTTAGAGGGAGAAGAAATGACCGAAAATTGGCCCATCCAACTTTATATAAACATTTAAAATGAACGACTGTTTCTCTTTCAATTAAAAAATAAATAAAAGAACGAAAATTTCTCCCTTCAAACTCGATGAAATCTCAAGAATAATAAATGATCTTCTTCCAATTCATTCCATTTCACTCAACAGAAATCTAAAAAAAAAAAATTTCCTTTTCGAATCCGAAAAAAGACAACAGAAATCCTCTTCTTGTTCGTATGATTAGAATGTCAAATTTGAAAGTCACGCGACCTATTTGTTTCATATTTTTCTCCACAATGTTTGTTAGACAGAGGAATATCCTGGAAGTTTTTCGCATTCAAAATAAAGATCATGAATCATTCTGATTTCAGTTTTAAAATTAAAACCTTAATTGAAACTTGATATTCACGTCCTCAGATTAATATTTTGAATCATATAGAGTCATGTGATAAAAGAAACAATATTTCATAAGACCCCTATATGAATTACAACTTGCAGCTCATAAATATCCAGAAATTCTATATTACTAAAACAGTTTAATACTCGTTTTGATTGCGATGTTCAAAACATTCGATGACATTAAAAAAATGAATTATTAATCAAAAATCGGGAAAATAAAAAATGTGTGTATCGACGTACTTTCAAAGATGTATTATCCTAATATCTTTGGTATTTCGAAGATCAAATACGCGAAAAAAACATAGCCTATATTTTATTATCACAAGACACCCGGCACCCGAGATAGGTATTGCTCTCAAACCAAACGATCGTTGAAAATTTATCCAAAAACGCTTTTGGACAATAGGAATTATATCTGTGCCTTATTTTCGTGTAAAAAGTGCAGAAAACAATGCAAAATGCCGGTTTGAATACACAACAAAGCCAAATACAAAATTGCTTTGTAGGGGGATTTCTGGACCAGATATTTATCTTTATTTCAATACCTACATGTAAAAACACATAGGAATTGGTAAAATTAACGAGTAAAAGTGAAGTTATGATTATATTTACCATTTAATTCGTTCGATTATTCCAAAAAATAAACCGTTGAGCACGTGTCTGTTAGGAAAAAAAGAATGTACTAGACTGAGACTACTTAGAGCACTAAACTTCTAAAGACACGCGAAAATAAAATAAAATATGCGTAAACCGGCAACGGCCAAGAATTGGCGGTAAACTTACCCTGATGTCTCGAACTCTTCGAGTGAAATTTGTAAAATTTTCAGATTTCGCAGACGAAAAAAAAAAAACATTTTTCAGGAGCCGGCCATCTTGCCAAATCAAGGTTAGGGTTAGTGACAGTGACGTCACGTCGCATGTAAGCATAACCTTAACCTCACTTTTTCAATGCACGTATTCGGATGGAACTGTCAGATTTATTGAGAAAATGTTCTCTTGTAAACAAATGTAAGTACTTTCAAACCATTCTTAATTTATAGAATAAAGGGAAAGAATTATTGCAGCTTCATTAGTACAGTTTGGATTATCATTTGTATTTATTTTTTAGTAATAAATACAAGTTTGAAAGTTGAGTAAGTTTGGTAGATTTGTATACAAATTGTGACTAATTAAATCCATTTTTAATGTATTTTTAATTTGTTTATAATAGTAAAATGTATTTGTAGAATGATTTTCAGAAATAGGATAATTTTTGAAAGCTGTTTAATTCATTCTGATCATTTTGATTTTTTTGTTCTCTAACCTAATTTCCAAATATCGAAACTCAGCTTCATGCAAAATTTATAATCAATTAATTTCTCAACGAAATCAAAAGATTATTTTTTTACAAAATAGTTACATTTTCTTCCGAAATGTCAAATTTCAGGACCAGAAATATGAATTCATAACACGGAAATATGATTGTTTAACCAAAAAGTTTATGTCCTATCAAACAGTATAATTGTTTACCAAATTGTTAAATTTTCGAAATCGAAAATATGAAGTTTTATTATAAATGTTCAATTACTAATAATTATTAATGTATTCAATAATGTAAATTCAATTAGTAATGTATCAAATAAATGGATTTTCAATCGAAGAGGCGAATCTTCAAACAAATGAATTTTCAATAGAGTAGTTCAACTTTCAAACAATTAGTTTAGTTTTCAAACTAGAAAATAGAATTTCCTACAAAGCGGTCAATCCTCAACCAAAAAGTTTGGACTTACCTCCAAAATGTTAAATTACAACAAAATAGTTGAAATTCCAAACAAGAAAAAGAGGTGAAATTGCAAAAAGTGAGATGAATTTTCTACAAAAAAATTAATTGTTTGTCAAAAATAAAATTTTGATTTTTTCAACAGGGAAGTGAATTTTCTTTCAGGTAGTCCGATTTTTGAATAAACAGTTATATTCCTAACCAAATTCGTGATTTTTCCACCATGATTACATAATATTTTACCAAAAGAATTTAATTTTCTACGAAAAATGTGTTTGCAAAAAAAATTTCATTTTCAATCGAACTGTTCGATTCGAAGCCAAAAAGACGAACTTTCTACAAGAATAGGTGGATGATTATCCAGAAAATAGAAATTTCTAACAAAAGAGTTAATTGGTAACCTAAAAAAATTGATTGTTTACGAAGCATTTTAGCTAAAAATGAAATGGTAGATTTTTCAACGAAAAAAAAACATCATTATTATCAATGAAACATGTATTATCCAGTTGAAATTCAACCAAAAAAGTTGTAAATGTTACTAAAGAAGATTAAATACTTAACACAAAGAATAACTTTTTACCAAAAACACGAATTTTCAACCGAATAGATGGGTGTTTGACTAGAAGATCAATTTTCAACCAAAAATTAAAAAGTTAAATTTTCAATTTAAAAAGTATTTTCAAGGAAAATAAAGGGAAATTTTGTACAAAATAGTGAAATTTCCAACCAAAGAGATGAAGTTTTACCTAGAATGATGAATCGACATTTTCAAATTTTTAATCGAAAAAGTAAAGAACTCAATCATTTAGTTAATGTTTTAACGAAAAAAGAATCATTTCTGAACAAGAAATTATACGAATTTTCCAACGAATAGATGAATCTTTCACCAAAAGTATTAATTTTGAACAAAGTGTTGCAACCTCAAACGAAGTGTTGAATTTAGGTCAAAAAACTCGATTTTCTAAAAAAATCGTTGTATTTTCAACAAAATAATTTAATTTGCAGTTTAAAAGTAAAATTTTGCACCCAACAAGATGCATTCTAAAGCTGATAGAACCCAAAAAGTTCATTGAACTATTCTTAGTTGATGGTTATTTCTTTTTAATTTTAAATTCTACTATTTCATTTTTGTATTAGGATTCATCTCTTTTTGTTGAAAATTTTACTAGGATAAAGAATTAACTCATGTTAACTGAAAATATAACTAATTCTTTTTTGTCTGCTAAATTTCTCATTGAAAATTCAATTACTAGGTTAGAAGTAAGATAGTTGCATTCAACTATCAAATTATTCATCGTTAATATTTTGGATTGAAAGTTCAACTAATTTGTTGAAAGTTGAACTGCTTTGTTGAAAATTAATTTGATTGGGTAAAGCTTTATCTCTTTGGTTGAGGATGTACGTATCTATTTCGCTGAAAATGTGTTTCTTTTTTTTGTTGAAAATCATTTTTATCTTTTTCATTTCTGCTGAAAAATAATCGTTCTGAGTTCAAAATTCGATCTTCGGGTAAAAATTCAACTACTTGATTGCAAGAAAAAATTCTTTGTTAAAATATCATTCCTGCGTTGAATATTCATCATTCTAGTTGAGAACGAAACTATTTTGTTATAAATTTGTATTCTTATGTCAGAAGTTCTACTACTTTGTTTAAAAGTCATCTATATTTGAAAATTCAACTGTTTTGTTGAGTTTTGTCCCTTTTTGTTGTAAATTTATCTCTTTTGGTACAAAAGTTCCTGGTTGAATGTTCCTGGTTGGCGCATTCCTTCTATAATTATTAAAAGTGTAGCTGAAAATGCTGAGATTCAAAAGTTTCACTGACTTTGAAACTTCCCATCGAAGTTTCCAGCTTATTGTTTGAAGAATTTAAATTTTAAAAATTGCAAACATTTTTCAGCGGAAGAAAAAGCAAAAGAAAATGAAATCAAAGAGGACAAACATTTCCAATATGTCTACGAAAAGTGGAAAGGGACAAAAGCAAAAGATAAAGACGCGACCTACAGAGTTATTCCAAAGTTTTACTTCAAGGTTCGCTCTTCAAGATAACAAATTTTCTTACTGCATAGTAAATTAGTATTCAAGTATTTTCAGATGGAAAATTGTTAATATGAAAATTCTGCTTTAATTATTCCAGCTGCCCAAAGATGATGAAATCCTACCTCAAAAATTGCGGGAAGAGACACGGGCTCTATTTTTACAACGGAGATCGCGACAATTACTCGATAACAACGAATTGAAAGCCCTTTGGGTTTTATTAGACAAGCATCATAGTCCTCCTTTATCAGGAGACGAGCAGTTGATCAATTACGAGGATTTTAAAAAGGTCGGAAAACTGGCGGGACCAAAATGCAATCTCTATTTTACAGCTGTTGTTTTTGCAAAATTACAACAGGGAGATCCACATGGGAGAGTCAGTATAATGGCACTTTTTAATTACGTGATGAGAAAAGTTTGGCTCCATCAGACGAGAATTGGACTTTCTTTGTACGACGTCACCGGCCAAGGATATCTTCGAGAATCTGTAAGATTTTTTGGATTTTTTATTCATTGATTCTCAGGGCTCAGACTCACAAAACTATTGTTACGTTAAACATACTTCTCCAGCTTCTCCCCTATTTTTTGATAATCTTTGTTTTTTCTAGTTATTAGGGAACTCATCTTTCTCTCTTCTTGTTTCTTGCACCTGCGTTTAAAATATTCAGTTCAAAATTTCATAATTTTTTTGAAAATTCGATCACTTTGTTGAAGAAGTCACCTTTTTTTATCTAAAACTTCAAGTAATGGGTTGAAAGTTCAACTACTTTGTTAAAAATTCATTTTCCTTATTGAAGATTTATCTCTGGTTAAAACTTCAACTATTGCCTTGGAAATTAACCTATCCAATTGAAAATTCAACTATTCAACTTGTGGTTGAAAATTCATCTTTTCTAATAAAAATTGAGAACCTGGTAGAAAATTTGTCGTGAAAAATTGATTAATTTTGTTAATTATCGATTATTCATTGAATGATAATTATTATTTCAAACTGAAAACGTAACTTCCGTTTTGGTTCAAGATTTCTATTTTTTATTACTACTTTATCTTTTCTGATAAAAAGTTATTCTAGAGGCTTTGAAAAAGGTACATATTTACCGTTGAGGACTCAACTATTTTTGTAGAGAATTCAGAAATTTGATCGAGAACTATACTACCTTTTGATAAAAAATTGTATTTCTGGTGAAAAAATTCAACTTTTGTGTTAAAAAAGTTGCGTGGGCTTGGGAATTCGACATATTTTTGAGAGATTAACTACATATTTTTGTTAAAAGTTCCTAAATTCGTTGAAAGTTCATATTTCGAATTGGAAATTTAACTATTTTTCCCAATATTTGTCAGAAAATCCTATGTTTGAGTTAAAAATTTCACATTTTTGTACCAAACTCGTCTTTCGGGCTTAGAAGTTCGAAAATTTAACTATTTATCGAAAGATTACCTTTTCTGTCAAAAATGCATATCTTTGGTTGTAAATTCAATTTTTTGGTGGAAAATTACCCTGGTCAGATAAAAGTCTGTTTATTGGAACATCAAAATATTTAGTAGAAAATGAACTCTTTCGTTGAGAAATAACTCTTTTTCGTTCCGAAATTTTTTGATTTGGAATGTCAACTGTTTTGTGAGAGTTTTTTCTTGTTGTCTTTGAAATTCAACATTTTGGTACAAAAAAAGTTTTTTCGGTTTCAAAATCCAGCAATTTTTCTGTAGATTAATGTGTTTTCTTGAAAAGTTGTATTTTTTGTAGAAAATTATTCTTTTGTAGACAATTCGTTAAAAAGGATCAGAACTGGATCAGAATCTTCTTTCAATTACCTTTGAAAAAGCTGAAAATGACATGGAATTTGGGATATAAAATTCTGTAGCAACCCCGGTATAATAAATTTGAATAAAGTTTTATTCGAAATTTTTCGAAGTAACAAAATATCAAGATAGAACTTCTAATAATTAAGTTTACTATTTGTATGATGAAATCTTTCAGATGTTCAAAATTTGCAATCTACTCTTTATTCTTGTTAAATTGTTGTATGGCTTATAACTTGCAAAAAAAATATTATGAGTGGAGCAATAAATTTGATTTAAGACACAGTTTTTATTTCTAAAGTGAGCCCGAGCCTTGAGTTCTAGGAAACTAAAAGTTGTACTTACTAGAATTTTATATTCTTCTAGGATCTAGAAAATTATATACTGGAATTAATTCCAACTTTGCCTCAACTCGAAGGATTGGAGAAATCCTTCCACTCTTTTTATGTCTGCACGGCAGTGAGAAAGTTCCTATTTTTCTTAGATCCTTTGAGAACTGGAAGAGTTCGCATACAAGATATTTTGGCTTGTAGTTTTTTGGACGATCTTCTGGAATTAAGGGATGAAGATCTGCCAAAGGATTTGCAGGAGGCGAACTGGTTTTCGGCACCTTCGGCTTTGAAAGTCTATGGACAGTATCTCAATCTTGACAGGGATCATAATGGAATGCTAAATAAGGAAGAATTATCCGGGTATGTATATTTCAACTTCGAATTTCAAAATTTTCAGTGAAATCCAGTCAGTTCCCTATTCTCCTTTCCTCCTTTTTTGTCGAAATCCCCTATGATTCCTTTATTTCAGGAATTTGCCCATTTTCCCCTTTCATTTGGACTAATAAAAAATTTTTGATGTGAACCAAACATTTTTTTATTTACTAAGATCCTTGGAATTTATAAAAAAGTTAATGATTTTCAATTTAATCATTTCTTCTTTTAGATACGGCACCGGAACGCTAACTGGAGTATTTTTAGAGAGAGTTTTTCAAGAGTGCCTTACTTACGAAGGAGAAATGGATTACAAGACTTACCTGGATTTCGTCCTCGCTTTGGAAAATCGCCACGAGCCTCAGAGTTTACACTACCTTTTTAGGATTTTGGACATTAATTATAAGGGATACCTCGACACTTTCTGCCTCAATTACTTTTTCCGAGTGAGTATTAATAAGTTTTAAATATGATTTATACACAGCGTGGCGATTCGGCAGATGATTTCAAATTCCCGGTTCTTCATGGTAAAGTTTTTCAATTTTCCCGGTCAACTATCTATATTTGTCGCAAAACGCAAACCTTCGTTCTTATTCATGACGTTCTTCCTAAACATGCTTTAACACATTAGATCATACATTGCGAAATAAATGAATTTTGAAAAGAATACTCAAATTTACTACAAAAAAAAAAAAATCATTCCATTTACGAAAATTGAAACAGCTAAACTTATAATTGAAGAAATCAATTAACCATAACAAAAAAACGGATTTCCAACCAAATAGTTCATTTTTCAACAAAGAAGATGAATTTTCAAATAAAAAGATAAATATTTAACTGAACCAGTTCAATTTTCAACCATGAAGGTGAATATTCAATTCAAGCATAAAGATTATTTTCCAAGCAGAAAGAATCATTTGCCAAGCAAAAATACAACGTTTCAACAAGCTAGTCGAATTTCGAACTCAAAAATAATTATTTTCAACCACTAATGGAACACTAAAATTTTTAGTTAAAAAAACCAATTTCAACTCAAGCATAAAAGTTTTATGCTAGAACAAAGAATCTTCAACTGAATAAATTATTTATAAATAGAATAAACTGAATAAATTAACTGAATCGATTGTCAACGAAATTTTGAATACTCAAATTTTAAATGTAAAAAAATGGATGTTAAACTAAAGAAATGAATTTTCAACCAAAACTATGGAATTTGCGATTCGGATAAGTTAAATTTTTAGTTAAAAAATTACTTATAGCAAAAAAAAAAACAATTTTCGACAAACAAAAAAAAACTAACTTTCAAACAAATTATTACATTTTCACATAAAATGGTGATGAATCAAATGAAATTTCAAATGTTTAACAGAAGTAGTTGAATTTTAACCAGAACGACAAATTTTCAGCTGAAATGATGAACCTTCAACTAGAACAATTCAATTATTTGACAAAAAATCAATTTTCAACCAAAAAATACAGTTTGTCAACGAACTAGTTGAAATTTGAACTACGAAAATAACAATTTTCAAAGAAAGATGGGATAGTGACATTTTTAGCTTGGAAAATTAACTTTGAATCAAACATAAGAGTTTTCAACTAGATGAATGTTCGACTAAAATGAAAAATGTTTGGCTGTATAACTTGAATTGTTAACCGTAAAGAAGAATTTTTTAAGAAGAATATTAACTTCCGAAAAAGATAATTTTCTACCAGAAAATCGACTTTTCAACGAAATATGTGAAGTTTCAACCGAACTATCGAATTTTGAACTAGGAAGGATCAATTTCCCACTTAAAATGAAACAGTTAAATTTTCAGTTAAAGAAATTTATCTTTAACCAAACTGATGAATTTCCAGGTATAATAATGAATCTTCAAATGAATCGATGTATTTTAAGGGCGGGGTGAGGTTAATTCGTGCAAAAAAAGGCACTTTTTTGTAAATTTTTTTTTTAAACAGTAAAAATATTACTATTGAAACTGATGGTATAGCAAAGTAAAACATTCGAAGAATATTTTGTGAAATTTTCATGAAGATATATTCAAAAATACGGCAATGGCAGCAATTATTCGGAAG
>WSXT02029431.1:0-13787 GCA_011762715.2 Neuroterus valhalla | reverse complement strand
TATATGAATGTTCCCAATTATTGAATCCATTGCAGGAAAATTCGGAGTAAAATCTATCTTCAAGAAGTCGACGATAAAAACAGAATATGATTTGAACTGAAGGATTGTTATCTTCTGATAGCGGAATCTTGTCATGATTAGTCATTAAAGTGGGCTAGATTTTTCAAGATTTCAGATCAAGACGCATCGAAACCAACACCGTATCCTGGTATTAGTAAACATAATCACCCAAAGCGAACAATAGGGCACTATCACTCTGCAGAGTCAAAACCATCTATAGATATAGATTTTAGACGCCACAAACAAACACGTGTACCACCCAAAAAACAAATTCACTTCATCACCGACTCCAGTCCAGAATAAAATTTGTATCCATTTTTTATTTTCTAGATCACTCAGTAAAATTCATAGATCATCCTCACGAACTTATCAACAATGTATCCAATAATCACAAGCCGTCATATCACCATATAATTATTTCCATATAATAATAAATTGTGAAAATCACAACTCGCCTAATATTTTATTCCAATCTTTTAAAATCAAAATCTCTTTGAGCTTAAACATCAGAGATTCAAAGTTCTGCAATTTTCATCAGTTACGTTTGAGAATTCTTTAGACAAATCAGTCGATCTGGTCTGTACCTTAGGCTGCTTCTTTAAGGCTCAACGTTAACTGAAGGAAAGCGCCACCTAACAATTGTACCGGTAAAATCCTCAAGGCCTGAAGCTAATCAGCATTTGAAGCATCCAGATGCAAAATTCCGCACCGCAACCATGCGGTCTCTTGACGCTATTGCACCAGTTTTGGGTCCTGATAAAGTTTTTTACTTGTCCCAGGACGACAAAGCCTTTAGGCATCATAGCAGCTAATAAGCAGACCCCAATTTTATGCACGTTGATTATCGAGTTCGTTTGCCAGACCATGACTTTGTGGTTGCCGAGCGACAAAAATTAATCCCCTCTGTGTACGCTGCTGTTCGAATTGTCAGAGAAGGAGAACCATCTGTCGTTTCATATTTTGATACACATATTTGATACATTTGTAAAAAATCAAGATAGACTCATTATACCCATTTTCATTTCAACTTTCGACGGAGGCCCAGATGAAAATCCTCTGTACAGTCGGGTTGTAGCGGGAGCTGTGAAACATTTTCAGAAATACAATTTGGTTCCCTATTATCTTGCAAACAATTAGCCGGATCGAAGTGCATATAATAGGGTGGAGCGTCGCATGGCACCACTTAGCAGAGAGCTCACTGGGTTGATTTTAGAACATGAACATTCTGCATCTCATTTGGACTCCAACAATAAAACAAATGATACCGAATTGGAAAAGAAGAATTTTGAGCATGCTGGTCAGGTTTCGTCTGATGTTTGAAAGTCAATGGTTCCCTGTGGAAGCAGAATGGTGCACCAAACATGTTCAAGAGTCTCAATATCTTCTTAAGATTGTGAAATGCGATTTGGAACAGTGTTGCGGAGTAAGAAGATCAAGTCTTTGGAATTTACAATCTAATGGTTTTTGGCCTTCAACAGTATCTGTGAAGCAGACATCAGTAAGATACACTGTTGTAGAAACTACGGAGGAACAAGAAAAATGTTGTTCTCTTCTTCTTCAATTGACCTTAAACCTTCAGCCTCCAAGCATCGGATACAAGAAACCACCATACAATTGTTATTGCCCAAGTTTAAAACTCTCTCTTGCAAACAGTTTATTAAGAAATTTCAACTTTCACTACATTAACAGATGATTCCTTAGTTGCTTTTTCACCTATTATGTGTTTTGGGATTTTCAATCAATGAAAAGCACTTTCGAATGAAGAATTATTTGCAATTGTCTGATTTCTTACTAAAAGGGTTCATGGAAAAGAAGGGGTAAATTTCTTTTTTTTTTAACGTCTGGGAAAAGCTATGTTTCAATGAATGAAGGTCGGATTACAAGGTTTAAGGCCTTCATTCATTAAAAGGGTTCAATCATCCTCATTATATATATTTATTGTTATTTGTATCAACGGAGTTTGCAAATTTCGCGGAATTTATCGTGCGTCGCAAAACATCAGTCACTCAGCATATCAAATCGTCGCACAAGAAAGAAATGAACGTGGCAGTGGAAAGAAAAATTCGTCCTGGAAGAGCATCAGCTCGACGTTGTGAAGAGATTTTGCGCATTTTCAATGAGGACATTCCTGGAGCAGAAGATGCTCTTTGGATTGCCAGAAAGACGTAGGTCACGATGTTGTTCCTGAATTTTTTTTTTTTTTGTTCCCTATTAGGAATAGGGAGAAGAGAGGTAATTTAGAAAGTTCAAGGCGGGAAATAGAGAGAAAAAGAATGAGGAAAGAACAGGGCATGCAAGAAAGGTGGGTTGAATGGCAGGAGATACAATTGGTGATGATGGTAAGACATGGAGAGAAAAGCTAGAGAAAAGTTATGGAATCCAATTACAATAAGTGGTACAAGATGATTGAGTGGGTTGGGAAACCAGAGTATCTGAAAAAGATGTGGAAAGAAAGTAGGTGGAATATGATTATCCGATTCAGAATGGGGGAGGGAATGAGAGAATGTAGATACTGGATAGAGGAACAGGAGAAACTATGTAAAGTGTGAGTTTATGAAGTGGAAACGTAGGAACACGTATTAGAAGTATGTACAGGAGACGAGGAGGAAGGGAAAAGTGTGAATGATTGTGTAAGAGGGATCTTAAATGAAAATGAACAGGGATTTGCATTGATGAAAAGACTGGAAGAACTAAGGGGAACAAGGGATGGGAAGTTAGTAATAGCCATGATATTGGTAATGATATAATTAAAAGATGAAGTAAAGTCGATTCATAATGAATTAAAATGGTGGTAATAGGGAACGGAAGCCCTGGAAGAGACCCCGTAAAAGGGAGAGATTAAATACATAAATACATACCTACATCGTACTTTGGAAATCACCGAAGAGATTCATCTAGTCCAGATCCCGATATAAGTTAGCTAAAGATATCATCATAAATAATTCAGGTTTAAGGCCTACCTAATCTAAACATTCTCAGGGAGATTGAAATATTTCGTTTGTGAGTACTTACGTAAACAGTTACGTTTGAATGGATCAGAACAGATTGAAATTTATTGTTTGTACTGTTTACATCCAGCGATATTCTGAAAGAACGTTATTAAACAACTTCGAAAATCCAATGCAGTTGAGTAAGATCCATAAGACGAACACAGGATACTGTGAAGAGGGGAATTATTCTCTTGCAATGAGAACTCAGGGTGCCGGAAAATGATACAAAAAATAGATTTCTAAATCAAACAGATTAAGTTGGAGGTGCAGCAGCTCCATTTTCTTCTGAAGTTTAATATCGTCTTCACGAAAGATTTTTGAGATGGTTGATGGGGGTGAGTTGGAGCTGGCCAGGGTATATGTTAAGAGAGGCATTAGGAAGAGAGAAAATGATAGTGAGGCAAATAAAAAGGGCGTGGAAGTACGAAGAGAAGTTGGATAGGGCAGAGGGGGGCAAAATTGCACAACAATTCTAATGGAGATTAGGAATAGAGAGAAGAGAGGTAATTTAGAAAGTTCAAGGCGGGAAATAGAGAGAAAAAAAATGAGGAAAGAACAGGGCATGCAAGAAAGGTGGGTTGAATGGCAGGAGATACAAGTGGTGATGATGGTAAGCCATGGAGAGAAAAGGTAGAGAAAAGTTATGGAATCCAAGTACAATAAGAGGTACAAGATGATTGAGTGGGTTGGGAAACCAGAGTATCTGAAAAAGATGTGGAAAGAAAGTAAGTGGAATATGATTATCCGATTCAGAATGGGGGAGGGAATGAGAGAATGTAGATACTGGATAGAGGAACAGGAGAAACTATGTAAAGTGTGAGTTTATGAAGTGGAAACGTAGGAACACGTATTAGAAGTATGTACAGGAGACGAGGAGGAAGGGAAAAGTGTGAATGATTGTGTAAGAGGGATCTTAAATGAAAATGAACAGGGATTTGCATTGATGAAAAGACTGGAAGAACTAAGGGGAACAAGGGATGGGAAGTTAGTAATAGCCATGATATTGGTAATGATATAATTAAAAGATGAAGTAAAGTCGATTCATAATGAATTAAAATGGTGGTAATAGGGAACGGAAGCCCTGGAAGAGACCCCGTAAAAGGGAGAGATTAAATACATAAATACATACCTACATCGTACTTTGGAAATCACCGAAGAGATTCATCTAGTCCAGATCCCGATATAAGTTAGCTAAAGATATCATCATAAATAATTCAGGTTTAAGGCCTACCTAATCTAAACATTCTCAGGGAGATTGAAATATTTCGTTTGTGAGTACTTACGTAAACAGTTACGTTTGAATGGATCAGAACAGATTGAAATTTATTTTTCAATTATATTCAAGAAAGCCCTCCAAAATAATAAATAAATATGAATTATTATAGGGAATTATTATTGTTGAAATTTGTTTCGGATCTTAAAAAATTCTTCACTAAGTTGCAAAAAATACATAAAACTTAACTTCCTATATTCAGATATACAATCCCACCTATTTGTCAAGCGCTTCCAAAAATGAAATACTTGCTAAATTATGTATCGAGTGTTTCCTTCTAGGAGAGAAATGTTTCTTTATTTCACAGTTATATAAATTCAATAATGAAGACAGTATTCATGAGTATATGCATACGTCATATGTTATTTAACCACATTTATATTTCTGACAAAATACAGAATAGAAACCAATGAGGAATGGATTCTCATTAATCGAGATTTACCTTCAACTACAAATAAAATGTGAAAATTGGAGAAAACGCGAACCAAAGGTGCTTTCTGAAGAAGATACTTTCGGAATGCTCAAAACTTGGTTCCAAACCAAACAACGAGAAGAAATGTCCAAATTATTGGACGATAATTATTCTGTCCAAATTCAGAAAACATTTTGCTTGTAATTTTTTTCGGTTTGAGGAATTAATTTACAGCATAAAAAATGTTGGTTTAACGAACAAATTGGATTTCCGTTCTCCGTGTAAATGTCAAAAGACACAGTGCACGTTTGGTGAGAAGTTTTTCCTGGACTTTGGTCGAAATTGAGGTGAGTGGGTGTACAAATTGTGTTCAGGGGGTTTGTGAGTGAGAGGGTGCATGCTGTGCGAAAGCAAAGAGTTGGGGTGTGGATATATATACGAATGAGATAGATTTGTGTGATTGAGACGCTACAGTGAGTTTGAAGTGACGTCACAGTTCGTGGCGTAGGTATGGGGCTTGGGCGCTAGAGACGGTGAAATCAAAGGCGGGGAGATTTGAATGTGATTGATGGGTGACGAGGAACGTAAAAGCAAGGAAGAAAGGGACTCCGAGGGTAAAGTTTTTGAAACGCCCAAAGGAGAGAAAAAAGAAAGAAAGGCGAAGGGTAAATATAGGAAAACATTAGAAAAGGATAAGTTGAGAGCAAGAAGTTTGGGATCTATCGAAAGTTTTATTAGGCGGAAAAGAGGGTCAAGGAGCAGTGAGGAAACAGAAGAAGAAGGGAAACCCTAAAAACCCCGAAAATGATAAGGAAACCACCGGGGAAACAAAGTAGTAGTAGTGAGAGGATGAATGATGGCAGGGATGAGGCTGGAGGGGCGTCGAAAGACCTAAATTTCAAATAAATACGTAAAATGATGGTAGGAGTAATGGAAATGCAGGGAAAGAGATGGGAGGGACGGGGGAAGAAATAACACAGGAAACAAGACGGGAAATGGCGGAACTCAGGAGAGAAATGGAAAAACGGGGGAAAGTGAGGGAAAACTTAGAGAAAAGGATGCAGAGCCTAGAGCAGCAACTGGAGAAGCATGAGGAGCCAAAGAAAAGAGTAGAGAAGTGAGAAAGTGGGATAGAAAAAATACAAAACGCAATCCAGAAAGTTGAAGGAAGGGAGATGGAGAAGGATGGGAATAAGGAAAGGTAAAGAAAAATAGAAAGGAGAATGGAAAAGAGTGAGAGAGAGGAAAGGAGGAACAATATAGTGATATGAGGTATAAGATTGGAGGGGAGAAATTGGCGCTGGTGAAATTGAAGAATAGGGAAGATAAGAGGGAGGTTATGTTGAAGAAAAGGAAATATATAATAATATAAAAGTAAACAGAAAATAGAAGATGGTTGGACACGGGAACAAAGGAATATGCAGTATAAGTTAGGGAAAGAACAAAAAAGGAGAAGAGGAACGGAAAGGAAACATGGGTTTAGTATGGGAAAATACAAATACGAGATATAGGGCAGGATTGAGATGAAAAGGCAGAACAGTTAGTAAAAAGTGTGGTGTCGGGAGACTAAAAGAAAAAAGAAGGGGAGGTGGGCAGGGATAAGAAATAGTAGGAAGCAAAAAAGAAAAGGAAAGGAAGAGGGGTGAATGGAAAATATGTTACTGGAATGTAGCAAGACTGTAGAGACAAGATAGAGAATTCATGAGAAATTTCGAACAGTGGGAGGTGGTAGTGATGATGGAAATGTTGCTAGATGAAAAAGGATGGGAAAGAGTAAGGGGAAGGTTACTAGTTGTCAGATTTGAAGTGCAGAGAGGAGGAATAGGAAAGGCAGAGCAATGGGAGGAATGGTGATGGAAATAAGGAAGGAATATCTATCGGAGAAGGATAGGAGGGTAATAAAGGAAGAAATTGAAGGATGATCGGTAGAAAAGATAAAGATTGGAGGTAAAAGATGGAAGATAGTAGGAGTATACGTGAACGGACATATGCAGGGAAAATCTGAGGAGATAAAAAACCGATTGAAGAAAATGAAGAGGGGATAATGCTTGTGATAGGAGTTTTGAATGCAAGAACAGGAGATGAAGGAGGAAGGGAATGGAGAGAAGAGTGAAGAAGAAAGTCTAGAGACAAGGTACTGAATGGGGAAGGAAAGGAATAAAGTTCTGAGAGGAAATGGTATGGTTTGTCATAAATGGAAATATGGAGGGGGTGCGGAAGGTTGATATACAAGTTTGGGAAGTTGAGTCATTGGCTATGTTATAGTAGACGACGAGGTAACAGAGAAGGTCAAAAAACTAGAGGGAGGAGATTACATAGATTCGGATCACTTTCCATCCATACTGACGTTAAAGGGGGACAACAGTATCAAGAATACGGGAAAAAAGGATGTAAAGGTAAAGGTAAAATGAACAGGAAGAGGAAATTATTCAATATAAGGAAAAGATTAATGGAAAGAGAAGCTAAAGGATTTAAAAAATGTGAGAAGAAAATGTTAATGGAGGGATGGAAATAATGATAGGAAAATAAAATAGTGTCAAAGGAAACAAGTAAGAAAGAAGTCGGTGGGGGAGAGAACCGGAATGGATGTGATGAGGAATGTGAAGAGAAAAAGAAGGAAGTGAGAGAGGAAAAGGTTTGTAAAGTAGTAAATAAAGAGAGAAAAGGGAGGAAAAGGGTAAACCAGGATATTGAGATGGTAGAATTGAAAAAGTATTACATGGATCTGCTCGAAGGGGTAGAGAATAAAGTGAGGAAGGGCGGAAGAGAGGGGAGGGAGAGAGACGAGGAAGAGGACATCACAATAGAAGAAATCATCAATGTTCTAGGAATAATGAAGGAGGGAGAAGCTCCAGGTCTGGACGAAATCCCAAATTAAACTTGGAAATATGGGGAAAATGAACCAAAGGAATGGCCATAGATAATGCGCAATTAGTTATGGAGAAGAGAGGGTTGGCCAGAGATATGGAAAGAAGGAGTAGTGATGCCGATATTAAAAAAAGGCAAAGAAGAAAAGGTCAAGGATTATAGGAGAGTGACGCTATTGGCAACCTTGTACAAGTTGTATGGAACAGTATTATCAGAGAGATTAAAGAGACAAGTTGAGGAAAAAGAGATAGTGCCACCAAATCAGACGGGGTCTAAAAAAGGAATGGGGTGATGGACAACATATCCGTTGTAAAATGTAAAATAAACAGGAGGATTGAAAAGCTGATAGCTATAAACGGCGTTCGATTTTCTGGATCGGGAAGTGAAAGAAAAGGTTACGGTAAAAAAGGTATAAGGGAAGGTTCCACAAAGAGAGTTTCAGAAATATTTCGTGCGACAAAAAGCAGGTCACAAGTAGCCGATCAAGTAGGTGATAGTTTCTGGTTAGTGAGTGGAGAAAAACACAAGAATTTCAATCTTAATCTCAGACGTGGAAGAAGTTACGAGCAGAAAAAGGGTGGGGAGGTGTTAAGACAGGAAAAGTAAAAATATATACGGGGCAAAATTCTTCAAGTGTCCCCGCCTAAAAATTTGTTGTCTCAGATTTTCTTGGAAGTTCGTAAAATTATTGTCCTAGTGAACCTCTTTCAATTTCCCAAAGAGGACGTCTCTAATACGACAGGTTGTCAGCATACAGGGGCTCGAATTTTCCACTTTTTACTGCGCATTCTTATACTCAAGTAACTATAACCTCCACAAAACTTATCCAAATTAACTTTTTTATTGAGGTTTTGAAACGCTTTTCCATCAGCTTTACGGTTAATTTTTTTCCAAAATTATTTTCAAAAAGAAGCTTCACTTTTTCCCTTCAAAATGAGTCATTGTCGAAAGTGGGGCGGAAGAAATTGGTGGAGATATATATGACCCCGCTAGCGCGCGGTTTCTGCGTCGCAGTGCAGCAAGGCGCCATTATCACGACGTACCGTCCATTGGGAACTGATTTAATTTTACTCTGTATAATTTGTTCGTACAACATTCTGAAGCGCCGCAGTTTTGCTATTTTATCAGACTGTTTGACTCATAAAACCATTGCTGTGTACGAATTTCAAAAAATATTACACACTATTTGAAAGAGAATTTTCAACCCAAAAAAATTATTTATTTTACAGATGAAGCCACCCAGCACTTTGAAAATATAATTTCATCAATTCGCTCCACCATGAAATGGATTCTGGTATTCCAGCCGAGTGGTATGTCCATGCAACGGCGCACGGAAAATACACTTGTGATAGTATTGGGGGAAATTTAAAAAGACTCGCAGCGCAAGCTAGCCTATAAGCGTAATCTAAAGATCCGATTTTGACTGCTGATGCCTTGAATCAATGGGCGAAGAAGAATTTAGTTGAAACTGTAGTATTCTTCAGCCCCAAAGAAAATCACGGCATTACGGCTCAAGAACTAAAGAGTAGATTCGCATCAGCAAACACAGTGCCTGGTACACAAAAATATCGCTCTTTCGTTCCCTTAGTTGAATCGACTCTCATGTTGAGAAAATAATAATCTTCAACATTAGAAAGTACATGATGTTTTCCCGAAAAAAACTGTGAGGCAAAGAAGGACTCTAGGAGTGGATTGGAGGACATTCGGATATATGGTGAGAGAGGAAACGCAAAGAGATAAAATAAAAATCAGAGCAGGGAAGAGGCTTGGAAATTTGAAGCAGAGCTAAAGGGGAGAAGAGGGGTGTTAGCGAAAGAATGTCTGAAGGAGGAAGGAGAAAGAAGAAGGAGGGCGATTAAGTTAACGGAATGAGAAAAAGAAAGAAGGCAGTTCCTTACAGATAGACATATAAAAGAGAAATATAGAGTAAACTTTGAAGAATTAGAAGAAAAAGATAAGGAAAGTCAATCAATAGAAAGATGGGAAAGGACAATGGAATCAAAATACAATAAATGGCATAAGAAAAAGGAAGGACTACCAGAGTATTTGGAAAAGGGGCGAGGAGAAAAGAGATGAACAAGAATAGCAAGATTTAAATTATGGGGACGAGGTCAGGGAAGCAATGTATTGGGCAGAAAAGGAGAAAAGAAAGTGTAAGATATGTGGATTTGAAGAAAGAACATGGGAACATGTATAAGAGGGATGAAAGAGAAAGGAAGGTGGCAAGAGATAGTGGGAAGGATTCTGTAGGAGGAAGGACAGGGAGAGGAGTGGATCAGGGAATTTGAGGAAGCTAGAGAAGCGAATGAGATACAATGAAAGAATGAGTGCGTTAAGGAAAAGGTTAAGGTGAGAGAGATGTTAAAGAAAAAGGAACGGAAGTCATATAGAAAAATAAGGTAGATGAAATTGTGCAGTAAAAATAAGTAGAATTCAGTCGAATAAGATGAGGCTGCGCTCTCTCTCTCTCTCTCTCTCTCTCGCTCGTACGCGAAAACGCTCAAACACTCGATCATCCGTCGTTCACTCGCTCGCTGTCTTTTAGTCACCCTGTCACGTGGATTTATGATAAGAATTTTATATGTATATATGTCCTTATATATCAGGAAGTAAGATAGGCTAATAAAAAGAAAAAAAAATTGTTGCAAATTTTTGTATGTGATGGAACGGAAGGTATGTAAACCCTTAGGGGACACATAAAGAACAAGCAAATTCAATAGAAGTGTTAATCGTATAGGAAATCATTTTTTGAAATTTCGCTTTACCAACCTGACCTAATCATTATTCTAACCTCCTTCGAAGTATTCTAATACCAAACTACCCTCGCCCTTGCTCAGGACGTAACAATTGATTCCGAGAAAGACCTCTTATCTACTGCTATAGCGGATATTATTAATGATGAAGGTAACGTCCAGCAATGACCTCTATTGCTGGATAACGGTTCTTAATCTCACTGTCTGACAGAAAAGGTTATTTTTCTTTTAAATTTGTGTAAAAATCCAGTACACGTTACAGTTTCAACCTTAGGCTTAACTTCGAGTTTGATTATTTATTCCCTTCTAATAAAATTGATCACGAATCTCTTCTCAAATTTTTAAAAATATTTCCTTAGCAGATTCTGATTTTGGTTAGGCGGGTTGGATTGATAGTATTATTGTCGTGGGGCTCTTCCATAGGCTGCTCAGTGTAGGTCGGATTGTAACGGGAAATCGTCCAGATGCCGTCCTTAAAAAAACTCAGTTAGGCTAGGTTCCCAGGAAAAACATACGGTGTACCTTTATTTAAGCCGCAAATAGTCCAATGCTTCGAATGTTCTCTCCAGTGAGGAAATTTCCTGCGAAGAGAACTTTGTAAAAAATACAATGCGCAATTGAAGGTCGGTATAATGTTGAACTTTTTTTCAATGAAAAAATGATAAAATGGAGGATTCTCGAAATATAGCTTTTCGACGGCTATACTCTTCAGAAAATCATTTTCGGGAAAATCCTGAGCTTTTGCCTTACTATACTGAATTTCTCAGTGGATACGAGCAGCCCAATCACGTGTCACCTTTTTATGACAAAACAACTTCTCAGGGATTTCATTTGCCTCACCACGCCGTGACAAGGAATGATCGCCTCATTACTAAAGTAAGAGGAATGCTTGATGGCTTTGCTGAATCCTCGTCCGGTCCCGGAAATACGCTCTAACCTTGGACATGAAAAAAATGTACAGTCACATAAAGGTACGTCCTTAGGAATCTATTCAGCAAAAGACTGTGTTTCCTGCAAACCCAGACAAACCGATGAAGATATTTACTTTGAACACGGTAACGTATGGTACCTACAGCGTGAGCGTCTTTTCCTTTAATTCATGCACTACATCAATCAGCGCACGATGGAGGTTTAGCGCATCCATTGGCAGCCTCGGCTTTGAAAAAATATTTCTACGTCGACGACTTGCTAACGAGAGGTAGTATGCGCAAAGGAGGTCTTGCTCTTCGCAATTACCTTATCCAACTTCTGCACAAAGGGGATTTCAATTTGTGAAAATGAGCTCCCATCGATCCTTCCCTTGTTTCTAATCTCTAGAATAGTCAAGAAAACGCTCACACGGTACTTGATCCATTTTGTAAGAAGCTTAACTTGTATGTTTGCGCCATATTCTACCAATTCGATTTAGTCTAGATGGTATAAATGCGCGGATAAGTGGAATGCGCGGAAGAATTTCCTCGATTATATGCGAACAGTTGTCAGCTCGTTTATTTCGTTCTAAACCTTCGCTGGTAAAATTTGTACTCTGCCCAGCAGTGGAAAAATTATAATAAAATGTACATTGATTGGAATTCCGCCATGATTTATACGGAGCTACGCCCACACGTCTTTACAGGTTTATATTGTTTTGTTAAAAATTGTTAAATGGTGAGTTTTGATGTGATTTATCACATTCTTTTTATAAAACGTAAGGCTGCAACGGACCGGTTATAATATGTTCATCGCTTGATCATTTTTGAATAACCTTGGCGCATGAAGTAAGGAATCAGTTACAACGTGGAGTATTAGTCAGGGAAACCGTTGATTTCTTCTAACTTTGAATTATCTGTCGGCTTCAGGCACAATGAGAGAAAATACTATAAAATAATTTACGGAAAAGCCACACGACACAGATCTAATTGTCACATCAATAGAGATCTTTTGTTATGTAGAATCAGTTTTTGAATACTGACCTTGATGGATTACAAATAAATTTATTTCTTTTCTGGGAAATTTCTGATCTCTTATTTTTGGGACGTATGGATGAGTATTCTCACCAAGTTTCGCATCATTTTTCCTCAGTAAGACACGTGAAACACATTCACGTAAGAAGATAGAGGTCAGTAGACCTTAGCGTTTCCATCTTTACACGTGGAAACATGGTGATTTCAAAACTTAGGGGCTGTATTTCTTACGTTTCTGTATTGCAGTGTCTTGTTCTGTATTTTTGTCGGGACCTTCAACCATTTTCTTTGCATCACACACGCAAAAATTACAACCTCCTGAAAATGCTGAGGTTAGTACTACTTCCCTTTGCTCTGAGCGTGGAAGCAGGGTCATTTCTAGTAGAGAGGCCTATATTCTCATTCATTGACATGGCAACGCTATGATAAGCATTTCTCTCACAGTCCTCAGTATCTCTTCTTGCATTAGATACATGAACCATATTTTTATTAGAAGAGAGAGAGATTAGACCTAACAGTTCCCGCCTTACACGTATAAGCATGGCGTGGTAACGGAAATACAGCAATTTGACCGACTGCATAAGGCCAAAGCACCTAGTCGATTCGGGTTTTCGGAAAAGAAAAACTTCTTCAATGTGCACGTCAACAGTTATTAAGTCATATTTAAGGTGTAACATTTTTAAGTTTGGCACGTCAAGTGAAGACTCCTAGCCAGTACTATTCTGTTAAATAGCGGGCGAAAAAATACTGTAAAAATTATCCCTGCTTTTTCTACTGAAGAATGGGGACAATTTTAGGGGAATGCATAGGATTCTGCACAGTAAACGTCACATCGCTCTCCCCTCTTGGTGCAGAAACTAGATTAGACTGTGATAGCTAAGTGACTCTCTGAAATGCTGCTGATGAACGAGCAGAAAAAAATACCAATCAGCATCATCGTGCACACAAAAAAGTTTAGGTAGACAAAACTATTTCAGTAGATAAGCTAGAAATATAATCAATGCTTACTTGAAACAATCACTTGTAAATCTATTTCAGTTTTCCCTGCCAAATTTTCAGCGACGCACGTATAATTAGCCTCATCTTTGTCTATTCTAGCGTTCGCAATAATCAGTGTATTATCCTGAACTCTAACAGGACCAGAGTCACTTATGATATGTCCTTCAGGATGACGCCAATAAATCCTGGGCACCGGCACACCAAATGGTATTAAACAGGTGATCTGAAGTTCTTGATTCTGTCCAACTACAGCCAATTGATTAGGTAGAGGAGGATCAAAAGATGCTGGTGAGAAATTTCTCAGATCTGAAACATACACAAGATAATTATGTGCATCATTTTATGTCATATATATTGTAACCTGCGTGTTACATACACTCCTGAAAACAGGCAAAAGAATAATCTCCTGAGTAACTTCACGAGAAGTTGCATCACTCAGGAGAATATTCAGAGCGCAGTCTCCACAGCCTCCCACCAGCATCTCAGAGA
>WSXT02029420.1:0-13788 GCA_011762715.2 Neuroterus valhalla | reverse complement strand
TTCTCGGTGAACTCATGATAAATCGTTTGTTATCTTTAAATCATCAAAACCCATCAAAACCTTTCTAATAAACTTTAAAGGAAAACTTCAGAGTCACAATTTTTGTAAAATGAATTGTTTCAAAGAATTTTCATTTCTATATCTTATGATTTCCTTGAAAAAACAAATTTTTATTTGCAAAAAAAAAACATTATTAATTTGTTCATCCAGTTTGGGTATAAGTACAGATTTTTTTCTTGCAATCAGTTACAATTAAATGTGGCCCTATAAATATTACAAATAAGGAACTATTAGAAAACTTTACTTCATTAGAGACATAAGACATAAGAGAACCTGTTGCAACTAGCCCATTGTATCCAGAATATAATACGATTTTACGACGTCAAGCAGTAGGAGATCGAGAAAAAGAATCATCAAAAAATCGTCGAAAGGAAATAAATCAGTTATTTGAACTACTTAGTGGCAATCTAACCCCTGAAGAACGCGCACGATACGAAAGAATTCTGGAAACTGATCTGGATCAAGAATCTAAATATCAGTTGAAGAAACATGGTAATGGTGGAAAATAATCATGTTTGATTCATCAAATACATGGAGAAAAGGGTTTAAAAATCTCAAAATGATTCTCCTGAAAGGACTATATAAACAAAAAAAACAAGTGTATCCGTATCGGTTCTGAATTTATTGCCTTATTCGAATTATTTGTATTATTATATATTGAATTCAAGAGTCATGAAAGTTTCTGTATGAACATTCAAGGAGAGCACCTGAAATCGACCACCCTAAGATTTATCTCAACAATCCAAATGGTCTATTTAAATTAGAGTCGAATAAATTTTAGAGGCATCAGATCTCAGATTTTAGATCTTCAAGTAATGTTTCCTGTCGTATGCCTCCACAAATAATGTGCTCGTCTCAAAAACTTTGATTCCAAACATTATTGGTTTCAAATATGTATTTTTTCCAATTGTTTGGTAATAAAGACCTGCGTGATGCTGAATTGCACTTGAAATGAAAATGTTCCAAGGTATTTTATTCGGGAGGTCCTATTATGGTGTATTAGATACCTTTCTTCTGACATTTTTTCCGCCCAACTATTCCATTGATATTCAGGAATATTCGTTAAGGATTTTCTCGCGAAATATCCATCTAATTTAATTTTTGAAAAGTGTACTTTGCTCAGGTGACAAAATTGCACATTTTGAGTCATAAAACAACTTCCTAACTTCATCCCTTCCCACGATGGGATTTCAGTAAAAAACCAGCCCAAAAATAGTAAATTATTTCAAATTTCGGAATTCGGACAATTGCATTGCTTCCAGGACACCTCAAGGAGTGTCTGTGAATTTTTTCAGGTTTCTGGTGACATCCAGCTCGCTTGAGGCAGTCGTCGAAGTCGAGGCTCAGAAAAAGGATCCTCAAAACCCTGTTTTTCAGCACGTTTTATCATTCTTCTAGACGCTCCTTTATTATTTTTTTACCTTTTTTACATTCCTCATCTCACCAACCTTTGCCTTCTATGAACCCCTTCCCTTCTGGTCTTACCAACTCTTTTACCTCATCAATCACTCCCTCCATTCTTTCCATTATCTCGTCTACCCTCTTCTCTTCTATACCTTTTAGACTCTAATTCTCCGTTGTTTCTCTGAGTTCTTCAAATTTTTCTCTCCCCCAGCTCCCCATGTTTTACTCTTAATGTTTCCATTCCAACCATTAATTTTCTCATCCTTCCTCCTGCTAGAATGCAGTCTATCACGGTCTCCCTTTCCCCTGTGAATGTTGTTTCTTCATCCTTTTCCTCTTTTGCATTTCCATTGCAGATGAACCACCCTTCTTCTCTTATCAAGTTCAGAAGTACTCCACCCTCTTTATCTGTTTTCCTCTGTTTCGATTTCCTCATAAGTGCCTCCTCGTTCTTATCCCATACCCCTTTTCCCTGCTCTCCGGACCATTCATTCACGTAACCTTTGATCGAAACTGATCCCTCTCCTCTTTCTGCAATCCACCTCCTTATAACTTCCCATCCCACTTTGATTCTTCTCATCATGACTTCGTCCTTTGTTTCGCCATTATCCTCAAATCCCTGTTTGACTGCGAGATCCTTTCTCACCACTGATACCATGCCACCAATCCCTCTTCCTTTCTCGTGTGTCTTTTTTAACTTTTTGCATCTTCCAAACATATCAACTTTTTTCCTATCCCTTTTGCAGTCTTTCTTCTCCACCTATAACTCACTTGAATCTCACCTCGCCTTTCTCTGTATATTTCTCTCCCTTGCCTTGATTGGCAAAAAACTGATTGGTTTAAAAACTTCTCTTTCTTCGTCTCAGATCCTTATCTTTCCGTTGACCCATATCCCATACCTGCCTATTATTACCCTGCCATCTTTCCTACTTTCTTCGCATGCACTCTGTCTATCATCCACTTGTTCTCCTACACTCCTACCGCGTCATATCTTCTTCGATTCTCTCTGTTCTTCCTTTCAAGAAGATTTTTTTCCCATTACTTTCAATGTATCCTCCTCACTTCCTAGTATCGCCAGATACAAACCCTTACTTCTTCTCTGTTCTCCTTGCTTCTTCTACCCTTACTTTTGTTCCTACGTCCCTAATCACTTCCTCTCTCGATTCACTTGATCTCTTGATCTTGCTTTCCTGTCCCAGTCTTTATTTCGGCCTCCTTGATCAAAACGTCCCTGCTTCTCCTCTTTCTTTGTTCTCCTTCTATATTTCTTTCTATCTGTATCAATCTCCTCTGCGTCAATACCCTACGTTCTTTATTTTATCTCAAATTATTCTCTTTACTTTCCAGTTTTTTCCTTACTTTCTCTTTCTTTCTCACTCTTCCCAATTCCTCTCCAACTCTGATGGATTACAATTTCTTTTTTTGAAGTTCAACCGTTTGAGTTAAAATTAACCTTTTTGAATGAAAACTTCAATTTGCGGATGTAAAAATTCGGATATTCCTGTTGAAAAATCATTTTCTACGTTGGAAACTAAGTTCTTCGGTAAAGAACCGCCTTATTCGTTTTCAAATCCAACTGTTATTTGGGCTTCATTTCCTCCAATTCCAGAGCAAAAGGTAAAAAATATTTGAAAAATTTCGCAACGAAAATTGTATGATGAATGATGCTTCACAACATTGGTTCAGAAAATTTTTTGCGGACGCGAACGGTTACTAGGATACTTGTGGTTCAAGTAATTTCATCCCTTATTCCTTTGATATAAACAATGACAATGTATTTGTACGAAAACGAACTCATACTGATGGTTGGATCGTTTTGTATATATTTGTATGCTTCAAAAAATAGTAAGAACAAGTAATTTTCTTAATGCAAAAATAGGCAAAAGAATTGCGAAAAACTGTCTCTACCTTTGAAATCAAGAGGGAGGAAAAAAGCAAGGGGTTGGAGATCTTGAACTTGGGGGACTCCATCTTTCATGGTCCTCTAGCAGCCCCTTGATTTTCAGTTTGTTCCGGAAAATCCATATCTCAAAAGATAATTCTAGGTGCCGTATAAAAAATATTTGTGCTCATGCAAAACGGGGCGGATGCAACAGGATGAACGGCAGAAAAGAAGCTGCGATTTATACTGAGTGTTCCAGGTCAACTTGTCGGGACTTATAAGGCTGTATAAGAAATACAAAAAAATGGAAAATTTTTTTTTCAAAAAGTTGAAGAGAATCCAAAATTTACGGGTTAACTTAAGTCAAATCCTTCAAGCAACTCAGCTAAACCCTCGAAATCTCTAATGCTCTTCACTAATATTGCTGTTTTATTATCTTCAGTGAAGTGTCTCGATAATTTATTCAATATCTTAGCATTAGAAGAGGGTGGACTGTTATCTTTATCTGAAGGCATGAGATTCCACCATTCTTTTGTCATGCCTTCTAGGGAAGCCAAGATCACATAATGCTGATGCTTTTTACCAACGTCAACGGCATTGACATAAACCTCAAAATCCCTTAGGAACTGCAAAAGCCTCTTCCTAACTTCACCAGAGAACTTTTGGATGGGAAGGTTTTGCAACCATGGCATTTTTCCACAAGGGAATACCTTACGTTGTAATTTATTTTGTAAATGAGATTGATTTTGCTCCAAAAAACTCAAACGTCTTTCATTGCCCATCTTATTTGCAATCAAATCTCCATTTATTAAATGAATCTCCTCAGTTTCACGTAGTAAATGTTCCACGCGCCTATCCACATCACTTACGTGCTCCTCATGAGTACGAGATAATAATTCGCATTGTTCAGATTGTTTTTGGATGATTTTCGCTAGCTTTCTTTTGACTCTAATTTCAACCACCTTCTGTATTTGATCAACGCCGGGGTCGAGTTTTGCTAGTTTAGACTTATTTTGTTCGACTGTAGCAACTACGCGAGCTTGTTTTTTACATTCTCATCAGAGAAGGTATTAGATTTGTTTATTATTTTATTTACAGTGGTTTTAGCCGAAGTTAATTCTCTACACAAATCCTCCCATCCTTGAACTTCTAGACCGTCTACAATACCTGATTCCGTTTCCTTATGATTACTGTTTTTGGAATTTTCTTCTATATTCAAATTCCTTTCTGAAGGGAATATGGCGTCCAAGTCTTGCTGTGAGCCATTTTGATTGATAAAATTGCCTCATCCTTCAGGTGGATCTTGAGGAATAAATTCCCGAACTTGTATATAAAAATGAAGAGGATTATCAGAATTGCCTCCCAAATTATGGGTTCGGGGTGGAGTTTCGGTATTGGTCGTCCTTTCTGCCATTTTGGTGAGATATATATTATTCTCCGCCATAATTAAAGAGAGAAAAGAAATTTTTCTACACGCGCATTTTCTCTAGCTTTTATCCTTTCATTTATATAAATTCAAATTAATTTTAACGAAAGGTTGATGGGTAATCATGAGATGTGCGATAGAATTACATGCGATGTGAAACACGATGCTATCACCTTAGTCAACACACTCAATACGTATCGGTACCGATTGAATTGAGAAGTGCTTCGAAACCCTCAGGTCTCTGTTCGGGCGGCATTGTAACACCTTCCGGTTTCCCGAGATCGTTATTTTTATTTTATTGGAGTTTCCCGGAGGTGGCGTCCCTAATTTCCCAGATTCCTATTCTATAAATAGTGCGGTGTGTGCGGTTTCTTTAAATTATTGAAAATTTTTTTTTTTTATTCTTTGGCTGACCTGAGCCTTACATTTATAGGTTGTTAGCCGAAAAATATGTGCTTTAAACAATTTTCAAATTTATTTTAATCATACTTAACACTTAAATTCAAGAACACCTTACTAGCCCCAGAAGAAACGCGTCCCGCCAGAGGAAAGAAAGGCAAAATTGGAATTCGAAAACTTCTCAGAATTGGTAGAGAATGCTAGCATGCCAGGGAATCAACGCAACAATTCCCCAGAATGGTTTGCATTTTCTAAAAATTCATAAAAGGAAATCCAAAATACCACCTGGTACTTACCTTATTAGTCATCATACAACACTTTAGTATTAGTAACTCAAATCGAAGAATTTCATTTCAAACACTGTCTGCCTACCTAACACTAATGAAGCAAGACTGCTCTCCTCAGGAGCAGGGTACCTCGGTGACCTAACCCACGGGACGTGGTTAACGACATGTCGAACCCGATCGGTTTGTTCTCCTGGTGTACTGTCCTCTAATTCCATTTAGCACTGCTCTTTCGTGATGGGCTGGAGGTCCCCCCTTACAACGGGTAAGTTTCTTATCGTTGCTGCAACACCGATTCGTATCCGAAACCCCTAACTAAGCAAAAGAGATCGCAGAGAGACGCGATCATGGCGACCGCTATAGGCTATACAATCGACATCCTAATATTTGGGGAGGATGTTCGCCCAAATGGAAGTACGACTATGCCAAATTCGCGCAGCAGCAATCTGAAACGAAAGCGCTGCTGCTAACCTCGGCTCGATACAACAACGACCCTAACCTTCTCTCAGTGTACGGCCAGCCAGTTCCAGGCCACGTGTTTTCTCCCTATCAAGATCGATCGTGTTTCGCAAATGATGAAGATCCACCTAGTGTTGAGCGTGTGAGAACAGGTGTTTTAAGGTATGGACTTCATCCATATATTCAGACTATCCGGAAACGGTTCATTATCATACCGACGGAAGCACCGATCTGGGTGTGGGGAGTAGAGTTGAAGAATAAGCAACCTTAGACCATTGTTGCGGCTTCAAAGAAATAACCACTGAGGAGCGATGGGAACTGGACGCATTAGTCCCGTAATAATTAGGCCTTCTCATGCCCCCCTTACGGAGGAAAAACCTAGATTCAAATTACTATTTTAGTAGAGGAGGACAAATAGTCTCAAGATAAGATCTACGTCAAGGTGTATGGGTTTTCGCAATGTTCATTCGAAGATGCAGTATCAAAGAAATATTTTATGAAAAGACAAATGTCTTAAAATTCTTAGTTTTTTCAGAAGAAAATTTTTGAACTGAATTTTTTAGGGAGGAAAGTGAACAGTTTTCCTCCATTTTTTCAGATAGCTCAAAACTTCTTTTGGAAACCTTGTGAATTCAGAATGAGGTCTCTGCTAGTTTTAGTGAAACAGTTAAGATTATACGCCGTCGTGTGACGATTACAGTGCAAACAGCGGCCAAGGATTTGAACTCTGAAGTTCGTGCATACGTCATTTTTTTCGAATTCAGAGTTCAGTCTCACAGGTGCTCTTCGCACTGTAATCGTTATACCACAGCACACTAACCGAGATCTCATTGTGAAATTCGAAATTTCATTATCTGTAATTCCTCTGATACTCAGATATTTCAATTGAGGAGTCAGGAGAGGTATTTTAAGACCGTCTGAAAGTTTCACACCTGATTGGAGCATTCTGGAAAATTTTTATCCGTGAAGGATTTTTCTACCACAGGAAAATTTCCTCATCCTGAATTAATAGGATTGTGAGAAATTTTAAGCATGGAGGTCACAGATGTCTCTTGACACAATCTTAAAGTTGCACAACTTACTGAGGCATATTTGGCGATTTTTTTTTCGTTTGGATATATTCAATAGGAAGTTGAAAGACGTATGTCGAGACCATCTGAGAGTTGAGGAACGTTGTAGGGCATGTTTCGTTGTCTTTTGTCCTTGAGGGTGGTGGTTTCTTGCGGGCAAGGAAATTTCCTTTCCTACACTATATCGAAATTTCTAAGGATGATTAGTTGGTCCTTCGAGCTGAGGCGTGACTTTTGGACCTACTGCGTCTGGTTGCGGATGTAATTTCCGCCTCAGACTGTGGAGAGGTTATGTGGAGTAGAGGTTTCTTAACATAGAGGAGAGGTGTTATGTAAGGACTCAACCCTGAAATGGGAAGAGAGTATAAACAAATAATCTATTTGTATCAAATTTTTTGATACGCTTTTTGGTCAGTTTGAAGACGTTCACGAGAAGCTATACAATCCTCACAACCCTCAAACTTTTAGCGATTTCTGTATCATTGAGTGTTGCGGTTTCTAAAGCGCAGGGAAGTTTTCTCCTCCTCAATTTTCGTAATTTTTGTGTCTGTTTAGTGGAAAAGTTTGGACGTATTCCAGGACAATCTTGAAGATAAAAAACTTTTTACAGCAATTTTGGCAATTTTTTTTCATCCAAGTAAGTGCTTTTTTGAGGGCGGAGAAGTTTCCTTATCTCTGATGCCAAAGATGTATTTTGAATTTAATTCCATGTTTCGCAGCCTAATATTGCATTTCTTAAGATTTTCTCGCCCTTACGGGTTGTGATTTTCGAGTGCAGAGGAGTTCCTGCTCCTCGAGTTTTTCCGAAATGTTGAGTAGGAGGCTAAAGGCGTCCTTGAGATCACATGGAAGTCGCACAACCTTTTCTGGCATTTTTGGTGATTCTCTCCGGTGGAGGATAATTCTTGAGACAACATTTCATTACTACAGAAAGTTAGCTCTTGAGTTCCTTTCTGAGCTTGAAATAATATTGAGAGAACGCTGAAGTTCTTCGAAAAATGTGATTGTATACTATTCGATGAGTACATAATTCTATCATGTTACAACTTTTGAAATGCTTCGAATCAGAGGTTTGTGGAAAAGTCAACTTCTCCAACCTAAATACCCCCTGCGATTATTTCTTTTCCGAAAAATTAACAGCCTTTTTTCCCTCTTTCGAAGAAGAAATTTTTTAGAGGTAGCTGAAACTGATAATGTAAAGCTGGGGAAAAACTGAAGCAATTTTTACTGAGAAAAATGATTGAAATTTTTTTTCTTCTTGCTGATGTTGCAAGATGTGTAACGTAAGAGAGAGTTCGAGGGTAATGTGTGACTCCATAACGTTAGAAGTTTTGACCTGGACAAATATTTTTGCACCAATAAAACAGAGAGCGTGAGGAACCTTGGGTACGTACATGAATTCAAGGAATATTTATACTTTATACGTCAGGTTACGCAGATCTCTTGGCAGGCACAATAACAAGTTATTGGTGTGTTTCAAAGTTCGTCATGTAATGATGTTGTAATTACACGGCAGCAGAATTTGTTAAGGAAACTTGCGTTGCTTCTGCATGCTTTTTTAGATCTAACAACACTTTATTATTGCTGTTTACTTCATTATAATAATAATTATTATTATTATATCTCATAGGAATGATTGGAGTTCGAACGATTATCATCCAAGTTCCGAAAGGGACATGGTTTCATGTAGCCCTCCTCCTGTCCTACACGTAGAGAAAAAAAAATTGATAATTAGGTTGGAGCGAGTGGAAGGAGACGTGCAGCCTCAACGTTCATCCTTCTCGTTCCCCCCAAACCCTCGCCGTGAACTAATTCAGATCCACGTTTGTATGTATAACAGGCAAATATTCTAAATTTTCTATTCGTCGTTCACCGAAGAAACTAAAAAAGATGAAGATCGCTGCCTTCATCCCAATTTTTACATTTGCGGTTTTTCCGCATTTTCATGGTGAGTATGATTTTCGTGACCGTATGTTATTTTTTATGTCTTCGGACATTCCTCTTTTTTAAGTCATGCGTTTTTTGCCACAAAAAATTTTTCCACTTCATCCGGGTTCCTATACGAGCTTTTGCAAATAGACTGTCCAATTCTCTTGATTAGAAAAGAAATAAATTGAAATGAAATCTCATTCTCCCTTTATTCCTTGATTCCTGTTCCAAAACAGTGACTCAAAATATCATTCGCTTCATTTTGATCTCAGCAATTACATCACATTGTGAGAATTTCTCGTGCATCAATTACTAAATTTCAAAAACAATATTCCAACACATTGATAAATTATGTTTATCAACGGCAGTAGCTGGTTGAAGATTCTCTATTCGTCGGGATCTTGAATGTTGAGCTCAAACGAGCGCGGTCAGCGCTTGGATGGGTGACTGTTTAGATTCCTTGCTTAGGCGTTTTTTACATTCCCATTCTGAATGTTTCCAGTTCTCTGTAGTCTGTAATTTGTATGCTTGATATTTTTCGAAAGAATGATCATATTTGATTGTGGTTTGGCATACATTTTTAAGGCCGGAAAGGAAGGGCGAGTTCGTTAACCAGATTCTTTTTTACCGATGGTTCTGGTTTTATCCATCAGAATAGCTTTTTAGAAAATTTAAAATGCACATTTCCGCTCAAACTATGCGAGTTAAGAAAAAATGTTTAGGAAGAAAATTATTTATATTAAAAAGATCTAAAAATTGTATACAGACCGATTTGGAAACCAATTAGGAAATAGAAATCTTTATAGCATTTTTTGAATAAAAATATTGGGTCCTGAAAAGGGTCCTCTGTGAGGTTGATGTGATAACTATCTTATATCACGTCATATAACAATCTAGAGTTCTAATTAAACAATTTTAAATATACATGTATTTTTTCTTGGAAGGAACGTATGAAAAATTTTAGCACAATCATGGATCTTATTAAGACGTGACTGCTCCGAAGGTAATGATAAGAGTTATTCACATACTCTATATATTCCACCTTGCTTTATTTACTCTTCCAAAAGTTTCCTCCTTTCCGTAGAGTAAATAAAGTAGGGCAAAGTAGACAACGAACACCAATAATTTGACTTTGATAATCTAAAATACTGATTTGGGAGTACATTAAACTCCCCGAAGTAACGTGATATTCCGACGACTTTCTAAATGTGGACATGTCATTGTTTGAGTAAAGTTGAAAATGTTCCACAATGACGCCCTCCTGATAAACTTATCTAAGTATCACGTTTCTCATTCCTTTGAAATTTTTTGGAATAATATATACAGCCGTGAATAGATTAATAGGTTTTTAGTTGTGACAATAGAAAGTTACCCTCCATTTGGATTGCTTCAGATTCCTTTATGAATTGTGGGTTTTGAAAGATACCATTCCAGATAAAACTCACGTCATTTGTTTTGCCCTCTTATAAACATTATTTGAGGTTCTTGGTTTTTCTAGAAATTCAGTTTTAAAATTTTAAATGTTATTTTTCACGATTGAAACAAAAATTACACGTCTAATGGGAGGAATTATAACAAATTTACAGATATTTTTTGGGTGAATAACTTTTCTCTATCAATCTTCTGCGTGAGCCTTAGTGATTTAAAAAAAAAAATTTATTACTTCATTTTTATAGTAATTTTTCCTGATTGAAATGGGAAATACATATCCTGTTGGAGACACATTTGAAGATATTTTCCTGGTGAAGAACTTGCTTCTACTTGATTTTTTCTAAGCTGGTGTCAATTGTCCAACACTTCATTTTTTTTTATTTTTTATATGCTTTTTTATAAATCAAGCACAAACTACTTATCCTATCGAAAAATTAATTTTACCAAATTCGTAGATCTTTTATTGTTGCATAATTTTAGTTATTTTATATTTTCCCGTACCTCGCATAGTTTACCCTAAAATGAATCTTTCTATTTTACATTATTTCTTGTGCGACTCAAATTTGAATTTTCGATTTATTGAGAAAACTCGAAAAGTTGTAAAGATCATCCTAGAGGGCTCTCAAAAAGTATCATATCTTTGTTTTCAATCTTTTTTCATATCTTGCGTTGTTTGGCTAAAAATTCTCATTTTCGTTCATATTTTTGAAGTTTGAAAATGCCACAACTCTGAAAATTTTGTTTTTATCAAAATAAATCATGAGGATAAATTGTTTCCCTTTTCACCTACCACAAGAAGCCGTTTTTCAATCTTTTAGGCTTTGAAAAAAAATCCAAAAAAATTTTCAGAATGCAGACGTTTTTCAAAAGCTCAGACAATTGATGGTAAAACAGGATTTCATGCTGCGTCTGATGATGTTTTCTCACGTGACTCTCGAAATTATCTGACCTCGCTGAAACGCATAGCACAATGCTGTCTTTTAAATACTAATGACTCGGGAACCACATGAGTGTCTATCAGATTTTTCTGCTGAAAGAGGAAGATCAGGCACTTTAGAGTATTTACAAAAATTCTAAAGAAGAGACTCCCAGACATGACCTGGAATTCTAGAAAATTTATTCATAGGTAATTTGATTTGAATTTATTATGACGCCCTGAAAATATTCCAAATCTTCTTGAATTGGAATAAATTCTTGGTGATATGATAAATGGTTCATTATCTCTCTATCATCGAAGCCCATCAAAACCCCTCCAATAAGCTTCACAGGAGAACTTCAGAGTCACAATTTTTGTAAAATAAATTTTTTCGAAGGATCAATAATCTCAGCTGAAATTAATAGAATAAAAAAAAAAAAAATAAATTGTCAAACCAACTGAGAATATCATACAGAACTTTGTCGCGACTGTGAATATTCGAGATTCTCCTTCAGCATGAGAGATATACCTATATATACTAAATTTTGGTGTCGCCGATTTTTGCCACAAGGCAGCGCGGCCAACGCGCCACTTGCCATAAATGGCTGCCATTCAAAAACGGAAAACGTCATCGCCATGACCAACACTTCAAAAACATGAATTTAAAATGATTGTTTGATGATTGATTAATGATTGATTGATGATTCATTACTGATTGATAAATGATATAGTGGTGAATATTGATTTATGATTGATTAATTATTGATCGATGATTGATTGCTTATTGATTGTTGATTGATTAATTACTGGTAATGATTTAATGATGATTGATTCATTCGTTGATTTATTGATGATTGTTTGATGATTGATTGATGATTGATAATTACTGGTTGATGATTAATTGATTTATGAATGATTGTTGATTGATTGATGATTGATTGATGATTGATTGATGATTGAGTGATGTTTTATTGATAACTGATTCATCATTCATGATTGATTGAAGAGTGATTGATGATTGGTTGATGATTGATTGATGATTGAATATTGGATGTTTGATGGATGATTGATTGATTATTATTTGATGATTGATTGATTGATGGTTGATTGATTTATGATTTATTGATTGATAACGGATTTTCGATTGATTTATGATCAATTGATAGTAATATCAAATTTTCCCTTATTGCCTGAAGAGCTCTTGTGCAACTTTTAATAACTAACAATTTCGGCTTCTTCTCTATTCACTGTACCTAGCGTTTTTGGGTGAAAAAATTGTGTTTTAATTTGCCTCAATTTTATTCTCATGTCTGGGATCCTGGATTTGGTGAAAGAAGACCGACATACTGACATACATGTTCATTTTCTGAATGAGGAGGACTCAAAACATCGAGAATAGACAAAAACTTGATAGTTCCAAGAATTCTATTTTCAACTATTCGTTCCACTCAGGAAGCCCGACAAGATCATCGTAGCAAAACTTCTTGAATTCTCTTGAAAGATCCAAAATTTTCATTTGGATGGAACAAAAATAATAAAAAGTCAAGAAATAAATTTTCCGGGAAACTTTGCAGAACACCAGAAAAGACGATTAAACGAAAATTGTGCATCTGAATAACGACATTGAAATTTCAAAAAATGCGAAGAATGTGGACATTTTTATACAAAAAATAAGGAAAATACCTAATATCAAATACTCAATTAGAAATAGATAGTATGAATCACAACTTTCTTTACAGTTCAAATTTATAAAGCATTGTTGATATACGGGAAAAGAAGATGAATACTAGATTATTGCAGTTGCCAAGAATAAGTATAAGTATACTCCATCATAATATAATGATCTCTCATTCAATTACATTATCATAACGATACCGTTCGCATTTCCCAATGCCAGGTTTTAAGACGTTTTACGAACGACAAATTTCAAAAAATGAAAAAAGGTATGAAATCCCCTATCCCCCCCCCCCTTCCACCCCCCTCTCCGAACATCGCCAATGTACGAAAGCTAGAATTAATAAAAATGACCCCTAATATTGAAGACTACCTACTGAAAAAAGTAAGATACAAAAGCATTGAAATCAGTACAGAATTAATATGCAAGGAAACCTCCACACTGCTAATCTTGAAATTGTAAGAACGAGTTTGTTGACTTTATATATTCTCATCCGCAGGGAAGGGAGTTGACGCTTTGATTAATCGTAGTAGAATGAACAATTCTTGGTTGAGAAATTCGTGGGATACTGTACAAGAAACAACCTCTCTCATGTTGAAATAATGTTCGTCACATCATAAAACATCATAATACTATACAACTTAGTTTAATTACTATGCGGAGGCTATTTATTTGTGCCACTTTATTATACGTATGTAACTGATTATGATGTGACGAACATTATTGTCAACATGAGAAAAGTTGTTTCTTGTACAGCATCCTACGAATTTCTCGATCAAGAATTGTTCATTCCACTACGATTAATTAAAGCGTCAACTCTTTTCCCTGCGGATGAGAATATATAAAGTCAACA
>WSXT02029409.1:0-13788 GCA_011762715.2 Neuroterus valhalla | reverse complement strand
CATACCTGCCCGAGGGGTCTGCCCCCCCCCTGGGGGTGCTGTTTTCTTCCCAGTCTGCCCCCCCCCCCCCCCCCCGACCAAATGTTCAGTCGAATGCGAGCGTTTTAAATGATCCGGCTGCAGCCGATAGGGGTTTAAGAGATTGAAAATTCCACAGAAATAAGTACGTCAGACATTTCTTGTAGGCTTATTATGATTATTTGAAATATAACTTTTTTAACATATGCTACGATATGCTACATGATATGCTACGACAATGAATTATTTAAAGCTTTTACTATCACAATAATGTGCTTGCATTAGTATCCAAACAGTGAGTATAGTGTGATGCAGAAGACTGACGTTCATCATCCAACTGCGTAGCTGTCTCGGTAGACGGCGTATTATTTGAATCCAATCTAAATAAATTGTTTGTCGTCGATTGCGTTCGCTGTAGTGTCCATCAGATTTATGAACCATCAACGTCAAACGTCAAAGGCTCGTTTCCTCAAGACGATCGCTGCTTCCCCGGATTAAAACAGGTCTCGATGATAGATCTGCAAATGTTGAGATAGGTATGGGGGCTCTAAACTGTAAAAGGTTGGAGGAAGAGGTAGGAGTTTCTAATTGGGATCGTAACGAGCTCGTTAGTGTGGCTCCGCGCTATCCATAGATAAAGGGAAAATAACCTTACTGTTGCTGTCAAGATCACGAAGAGCGACGACGTCTGTACACTTCAACAACTTCCCGTAAAAGACCGGATGTTCTCTTGCATTCCTGATATCCAAGAAGACCCGTCAAAAATAAGATAAAGTGATCAAGTTCTCGTGTCTAGTAATTCAATGACACTCTAAAACGTAACGTTCTAATGCTAGTTGTCCAGATTTTTATTACTAATAATAGTTGTTGCTGAAAACAAAATTTGGAGCACATCAGTCAAGCCATTGTATGTTACATCTTCTCATGAGTGTTTCTATAATGACTGTAAGCTTTTGTTTCTATTCTAGGAAGTTCGCCCCTAAATTTTCATGCAGTATGAACTAGACTTGAAAGAGTAGGATTACATAAAAAAGCACGGTGACAGAAAATTGACATTTCCGTAGAAACGCATTTATACGACGAATAATTTCTTCATATTGCATTTTATTTGACAGTAGAGGTTTTGTATTTCTTTTTTTGGTTCAAAACGGTTTGACAACTTGCGAAGAATGAAAACCCACGCAAGGACATAAACTTCTCATTTAGTGGCAAGGTAAACCGTCACTTTATCGAAAACATTTCGAAGGGCATATGTTTTTCATCGAAACGAGCAGGCTGTGATGGTTGTCCTTTTATCTCCTAAAGCGTATTCAAGAATTCGAAGTGAGTTTTATTTTACTGTTGTTTTCACACCTTTTACCATCGAATGAATCATTCTGTGGGTTTTGATGGGCTGACATATATCATATTCAGGAAGAGCTAAGGTGTATTCTACAATGATCATTCTTTCAAAAGAGTATTTACATTGTTTGTTCAAGCATGTTGTAAGCTTTGGCGGGAGTTAAATTGAATTTAACAGGCTACAGAACAAGAATACTCATGAATTCCAATTCCTTGCTTTACATGAAGTTGTAGATTGATTAAATCCATCCAAATTCACTTTTCAGCGTATCAAAGATGTCAAGCGAAATAATAATGATTGAGAAGGTTTGAAGTTAAATGAGTGTGAGGTTTATTGTCAATGTTTCCATAAGTATTGTTGGATAGTTCGAGGCTATTGCCTTGCGTCTTTAGAACAACCGAGAAGGATATAAGGTATGCCGTGGCGGTGCAGCGTACCTTCTCACACGATAGCATCTACCTAATTATACTGAGGCTCATTTGTAACGACGAATCTGGATTCTTGCTTGAGGAAATTCTTCGTTCTGCTTCGGAGATCTTTAACCTTCGATCTTAGGAAAATCTGCTCTAGACGCAAATGCATGGCACTTACAAAATACATATTCAAATTAAAAATGTATTTAATTACCCGCGAAGTTCGAAGAACTGACAGTAAGGCCTACCAACAACATTTGGAATGCGTCTGGTGTCTTGTCATCAAGTTGAGGCTTACGATTGGTGTAGATGAATCAATTTCGTAAATGATGCTGCGCTTCGCTGGAGTTATACACATTCGCATGTAGGACCAAGGAATATTTTCAAGAATTTGTCCGTTAAAGAGCACGGGACATCCCTGAGCCTGCAGGAAGGGGGATCTTTATCCCGATAACTTTGATGCATTAAGAGGACTAGGAGGATAGCGCCGGTTGAATGCGAAAATCGCGGAACTCGAGATTAGATCGGTTATAAATCTTGGACGGCAGGTTGTTCGGAAGAAGATTTTATGGGCGGCCTCAGAGATATGCGATTCAGACCGAGGTTCAGACATTCTGACGAGCCTCGAGCCGTATTGCGTTAGGCAACTTCAGAGCTATTTCACGTATCCAGTGTCTTGAATTCTAGAGGAACGCCGTTTTTTTAAACTTGCTTGCACTATCAATCGATCGTGTACACGGATAAGTATATAATAATGCACGATTGTCTTTAATTGGCCGGCGCAAATTTTCTGGCATGCAAGGACCGTAAACTATTCCGTGGATTGTCTTCCTTGCCCGGGACATACCGCGCCGGCGACATGCGTTTTACTGCAAGCGAGATTAGCCTGCAAAAGGAATGCGGATGAGTGTAGGTGCGTTTCTATCTCCAGTATGAGAATTCTACACCTTTCTGGCGCTCAGTACGCAGAACGTTACAAAACAAAACCAAAATCGGGAAAGTGTTGGATAATTATAAAAATGGATAACAATTGTCTCTCGTTCGAGAGTCCGTTCTGTGTATTTGGGCTTCGTATTTTGGGTCTGCGGTTCGTCACTCAATTATTGGGACATATACGGCTCAATACTTGAGATTTGAGTTTGATATTTGGTAGTAAAGATAGAAATGTGAGAAATTTTGTCTATTAGCAATCTGATGAAATCAGCAAGTTCTGAAAGTGATGACTTTATTTAAACATATCAAATTTAAATATATTATGTACTTAATACATTTTAATACTCTACGAAATCCTCTCTTGTGAACGATCGGTCAACTTTGACTAATTTTAATGACAATATTTAGTACAGTTAGTCCCTCAAGAGAGGAAATTTCAGGATAGTTGTCCCTGACAAAACTATTGGGATCATGCTTCATTTTACCCAAATTTTTTTTTTTTTTCAAAATTATGAGACATTTTTTCTGTTGTTACATTATACTTTTATTTTTAATCGGTTGCGAGCTTTAATAATTCTTCAATTATCGGATTAATTACATATTATTAGTTTGAAAACGGGAAGAGAATAGCAAAGTTTTATAAAAATTGAGGATTTTGTTTGTAGAAGATAAATAACAATGCAGAAACTTTTCCTAAATTCAAGTTTTCTGTCGCTGATTTATGTACATCATAGAAATTATTCTTGAAAATGATCTAAATTTAAAAGGGTGAAATGTCGGCAACACCTTCCTAATCGCAGCTCGACATGCAAGCCTGGTATGCGGTACGCTTTCACCCTTTACAATATTCATTCGTTCACGCGGTGCTGTTATATTACGTACGAATACCAACAAACGTTGTTTCACGTTCACGAAGGAAGCGACGATATAATGCCGCGCCCAATTTCAGACGCGATGGGAATCAACCTGTTCAATCTTGATTTCGTACTACCAGTAGCATGGTTTTACTATAAGTCATATATTTTTAGTATAAATTTATAAAGAGTGTATTTATAGGAGCCATTCGACAAATTTACCTCCTATATACTTAAGGGGACCATCTAATCGATACGCTAGAAAAACAAAGCTATTTTTGGAAAAATTTTTTGAGTATGTAATGAAGGATACGGATATAAATATTGTTAGGTATCATAAAAATGTCTTAAAATATGTAAACAAAATTTTTTAAATTAATTTTAGTGCACTTTAGTGTAAAAAATGGTTGCCGTGCGTAGACTCCTCAAAATTATAGTGCAAAACGGTACCAAGCAGATCTCGGTAACGGGTAGCGTAAAACGAAAAAATCAAAATGGGTTCGATTCAGTATGACAGGTACTAGATTACCCGCCTATAAAAATTAATATTTATGGAAAAATAACAAAATGTCGAAAAAAAATCGAACAAAACAAAAAACAAATTTCCTCTTTTTTGTTCGATTTTTGACCGCCATTTTGTTATTTTCCCACAAATATTAATTTATATAGGCAGGTTATCTAGTATCTTTCATACTGAATAGAACCCATTTTGATTTTTTCGTTTTAGGCTAGCCGTTATCGAGATCTGCTTGGTACCGTTTTGCACTATAATTTTGAGGAGTCTACGCACGGCCACCATTCTTTACACTAAAAGCCACTTTTTGAATGTAAAAAAAATTTTTTTACGTATTTTAAGACATTTTTTATGATGCCTAACAATATTTATATCCGCATCTTTCATTACATACTCAAAAAAAATTTCCAAAAATAGCTTTGTTTTTCTAGCGTATCGATTAGACGGTCTCCTTAATCACCTTATTACATAATTATGTCGAGCTATACCCGAATGGGGTTTTCAGATACATGTTAATCAGTCACACTTTCAATCTCGAAGTTTAACTTTTTCATCAGAAAGAGTGTCAAAGCGATCCACAATTGAAAAACATTTGATACATGGAGGATGTGAATATTGTTGCAATTTTCGAAGCAGTAGTTGTATCGTAGTTCTCAACTGTTCCTTCATTGTACATTCGACAGTCTTTTGGATCAAAGAATGGAACTTTGGGATTCAGTGTGTAAACGGATGTTTTCCCTATTTTTCTCCTCATTGCAAAAATAGATTAAATCAGTAAAAATCGAACCTTCATACAAAAAATCCATTGATTTATATGATTCTTTAGTTCACGATTTACATTATTCTGAAATAATTTGTGTTGCTTTCCTTTTTTTTAGGCGAAATCGAGAGTAAAGGAGGTTTATGCACAGACATGCCTGCTTCTCGGCCAGCAGGGTATGCGAGACTGCGAACTATTCGGCCTGGCAATACTTTCCGGTAAGTTTACGAAAATTACAATTTTTTTATATTAAGTAATTTAGTATGCGTCTGCGTAAAAGAGAACGATCATCTTCAATTATCTTTGATATAGCGGGCTACTCTCGTATTGCGAGAAGAATAAAAGAACAAAGTGACAACTTGTGAAGTTTCATTATTCAGATTATACGCAACATCGCGTCGCGTCGTTAACTCGTATGAAAAATTTTATCAACTCTAGCGTACTATTCTATAGTGTACGTTTTTTTGGGTGTTAGATTAAAAGTAATCGACAATCGTATTTGTTAGAATAATAACATAAGGTGTGGTGACGTAGACTGTATAGGAAGGGGCTCGTACCATGAAATAGACCAATTCATTTTCGATGGATTTGATGCTTCATGAACTACACTAGGTCGTTTGAATAACTTTCCCATCATTTGATCGTAAAATCAGTAACAGAAAAATAAAATATTGTTCTTGTTTATGTATCTACTCTGAAATAGCTCGGACAATTGTAAAGGAACTAAACCTATTTTACACCATTGTGTAAAAAGCAACTAATGGACGTGGACGCCCATTTTGCTCCAGTTGAATGAATTCAACTGACAGTAGTTAGCGCTGGCATCGCTGCTTTTGATACTTTTCGAATAAAAATTAAGGCGAAACCACACAAAAGATTATACAGGCAAGTTTAAAATCACGTAATTATATCCGCTTCATGTGATCATTCGGAAAAATTATAAACGTGTTATCTGACTTCGGAAACAACCATATTATTGGTCGGATAATTCGACAATTCTGAAATTTATTGAATATTTAGGCAGAGTAGGAACTCAGTGTTGAATTTGTGTTTCTGGTATATGCTAAGCACAAAATTAAAACAATTGTTTTTGTTATGAACATGTACGATTGCTAACTTTCCGTAAAGCTGTAGTAAATATAAGCTTTTCTCCTGTTTTTGAATTTCAACCAATCTCACTATGTATGAGAACAAAAATAAATACGAAAATTGAAAATAGTCCAAATTTGAAAAAAACCAAGAGTTTTTCTAGCCCATGCTTACATAGGCTATTCAATAAGGACAACAACCAGCTAGATCCATGTGCCAGGCATTTCATTAAAAAATGTTAAATTCGATAGGTGCTTAGTATTTATTGTAATTGATCGATTGACATAGTTTAATCATTATTATTTTCCCGTGTAATTTTAGGCTCTGATAATAATGGAAGTTGTGGACGATTCTTTCATAAGATCCAAAAAAGTCAAAGATTATTTAATAGCTAATGCTATTAAAAGAGGAAGCGTTGTATTTATCGACCGAGAAATACTAAAAGAATAGCTCCAAAGAAAGATAAGATATGGATATTTTTATCGGTTAATACAAACGTTGCTAAGTGCCTATTATTAACGTTTACCAATTTCTAACTCGATATCTCATTTCGTATGGACCAGTGATAGCAACCCCCGAATTCTAGATTGTCCGAGGGGTTGAATGGGACAGCAAGGATCCAGTGCGGACCGTCTCTGCATTCAGTTTTACGTTAACGACCCTAAACCGTTATAAAGTTTGTATAGGATTCCTATAAAAACTTCTTTCTAGCCGCGCACTTGTCGTGACAGCCAGAACTTGTTAAAAATGGTGGGGACTGATCTAAACTCCAATTCTAAAAATGTGCACACGAGCTGCGGACCTATCTATGTTCAAAATTGAGAAGGAGCCATTCTGGAGTTGCAGGCTCAGGACCATTGTCAATCAAAGCCAGTTTCTAAGTTTAAATGAGTTATTTTTTGATAAAAGTCAAATCAAGTTTCTTACATTCCGAAGCTAAGTGAGAAAATGCAGTGGCATAGGAATTATGATTATTTATTCTGTCAAGGAACAAGAAATACCATATAATTCAAAAAACTTTTCAGGTTGAACCCAAGATTAAAGGGTTTCTGAACGTTTGTGTCTAGGTCGGATCCCTAAGGAACCTATTTAACTCGAGTCCAACCTAAAAGGTTTTGATCCATGGTATGAACGTGAGTTGTTGCGAAAAATATGTTGGAAAATATTTCGATGCTTCCATTCCATACCGCTGCTGGCTGCACATTGCAGTTTGCAGCTCTCCGTCGCGTTTGGTCGGGAACGATCTGGAAGCCGGGGAGGTAGGAAAATGGTCCCCGAAGTTGCATAAACATTAAGCAAGTCTGAAACTCTTGACTAATCTTGAGGTCTTTCTGCATACCGTTGTCCTTGCGCTCTTCACTCCTCTTACCTTGTCGTGCTCTCGTCCGTCGCCCCACTCCGAGGTCAAAGCCGGTCCAACTGGTCTTCCCACCACGGGCCCTTGGGCCTCTTAGGGCCTTGCGGGACCCCTTCTCCATCTGCAGACATTCCGCCAACCCCATCACCACGCGGTGAAGCTGGCGGGTTTTGAGGCGCGCGAGGCACGGCACGACAGAGAAAAAATGCACCTGAAAAACCAGAACAAGTACAAAAAGAGGGCCTCACACATGCGCGAGTCAGCATATCTAAAACCGCACATGGCCGCGATGGTCGTGATGGTGTGGCCGGCTCGCTGGTCAGTGTATACTGTATAAGTGTATATAATTGTGTTAGTACCGTGTTTCTCTCTTTCTTCTTTCTTCGTTTACCTCTTTCTCGTCTTCTCATCTTCTCTGTTCTCTTTTCCTCTCGTCTTTGGTCCTCTCCTCTCCTCGCCACTCTTTGTCTCCTTCTTCTTGGACTCACGTCTCTTCGTCTCTCCTTTTGATTCGAATGGGGCTTAATTTCTCTGTCGCTGTTCTCCTTTCTTTTACTCATCTTTTTTTATTTTCCTCTTTCTCATCTCCACATTGCCAGTCGTTCGGCTCACCAAGCAAAATGACATGGGCCATCGCTGGCTGCAATTTCGTAATCACCGGCATATCTCGCTCCGCCGGTTGTTTGGCTAAAAATAGAAATCGTGAGGTCGGCCCTGCAAGGATGTAGGAGAGCCTCAAGGGCCTGTTTGGCACTTTCCGCACGAATCTCGAACGGGTGTATGTGTTTCTTACTTCCGTAAGTATTACGCTTTGCGCTCCGGATTCGCTTTCAGCGATAAAGAAACCTCGCTTCGCGTTGTTATAATCTTCAGGGCAGAGAAAGAATGTGAAAAATTTTATTCTTCGTTTTTGTTGCAGAAGTTGTCTGTTTTCGACTTGTGAGACTTTTTGTATTCTGTTTTTGGTACATGAAGAAGTTCGTAAGGAAGTGAATATCATTTTGATGCCGAAAAAAGCTCACTGTTCTATTTGTGGTTCATGAATTTAAACAAATTTATCATCCTTGGCAGTGACGCTAACGTGTGTATTTTATAATTTTGAATAGGCGCGCGCCTTTCTGTACATGCGCAGGAAGGAAAGCCACAGTCTGTTAGTGGTCAGCATCAGTGATTCTGACCGAAAACAGACTGCGCAGGTTTCCGAGCACATTTTGGGCAATGTAAAAAATAGTAACGGATCCGGTAGAGTCAAGAAAAAATTAATATCGTGATGTGCATATTTTGATTATATTTTTTAATTCTTGGGGGGGGGGGGGGCAAGAAAAATAAATATGGCTAAGTATGTAAATTTCAAGTATTTACACTGGATGATGCTAAATAATCGTTTTCTTTTGGTTTTTAAATCAAAAAAAAAACTTTGACACAATAATTCTTTGATTACGATAAATTTGTTTGCTCGTAAACATTTTTACGCTATGGAGTTCAAGAAAAATGATAGCTCACTTCATCATTTACAGGAAACTTTTTACTCCCACAACTGCTGTAACATGGTGCATTACATGGCGTATATTTGAAAAAAATGATTAATTTTTCCGTGTGTTGAGCAGTATGACACTCATACGAAATTTTGATCTTGTTTCTTCAATTACATACCGTGAAAATGATTGCGAGCAAATGAATTGATCTTATTTGAATAACTATTGTGTAAAAGTATTTTTTTTCCCGGTTTCTTTTTTGAAAGAGACTCTTTCCTTTTTGTCTCAGTAGACAAGAAGACTCGATAAGAACCAAGTGTCTCTAACGGTCTCCTAAACACGCGTTTATTATTACCAGTTCGCAGAACCGAGCTTGCTCTTCTTCTTCTTAAAGACCAAACTGCAGAAGACTGGTGCCTCCTCCTAAAAGTAATTTAACCAATAATAACTCGTTTTGTCCTGGCTGCATTTGTGTCTCCCTTTCTCCTCTTATACCTTCCTTTACATAACTGATGTTTGGTGGGACTGACGTTATGCATTGAGATTTCACCTTATGACGAATTAGCTCTTTATTTAGACATGAATTGATATCCGGAACCTTTTTTCGCTCAATGTTAGTGCTGTGGTAGATAATTTACACAATGAATAATAAAAACTATAATATAGCCTCGGATGACAGGACTGCCACTTTCATGAACGGATCAGCGTCAGGAAGCTAGATATTTTGTGCGTACCGGAGACAATGAAAAAGGGATGTGAGATTGATAAGGTTGAGAATGGTCTTGAACTCTGGTCAGGAGTAGACATTGAATCACGCGCCAGCCAAGGAATTGGTCTAATTATGAATGAGAGAGCAAAAGAGCATTTAAAAATGTTTGAGTGTGTATCTCCTAGACTATTATGGGTTAGAATGAAAGTTTGAATCAGAAGACTGTTTATTGTAGCATGCTATGCTCCTCTTGATGGTGATAGCAAAGAGGCAAAAGACACGTTTTGAGACTCGTTGAATGATGTAATAGAAACATGTGATTCAGGCGAAAGAATTAGACATGAATGGTTGGGTTGCTGTGCAACGCAAAGGTACAGACAGAGTACTTGGTCATTTCGGAGACACGAAAATGAATGGTAATGGAGTTGAGTGGATCAGTTCATGCTTTGAAAAGGGTTTGTTTATTACAAACACCTGGTTTGGGCTCGAAATGATACACATGTAAACTTGGTCCAGAGGCGAAAGCCATAGGTATGATCGAATTTGTTGTAGCGGCTTGTAAAAGATACAAGGACTATGAGAGGTTCTGAATGCGGAACAGATCACTATCTTATAGTTTCGAAGATAAACCTAGGTCAAGGATGGAGGATAAGAAAATTTATCAAAAAATCGGAACAGGCGCGAGTCAGAATAGGGAATCTGAAAAACCCAGAAGTACAAATAGCATATCGTGAAAAGCTGGATAAACATTCAGGGCATCTTTTCGGAAGAAAGAATAAGGTAACAAAAATGTAGAAGGTGTATGGATAATACTGCGGAATGTAATTTTCGGTGGTGTATCGGAAGTGTGTGGTTCTGCGACTGTAAGAATAAAGTCTGGTGATGTGTGGTGGAATGACAAAATACGCGTGGCAGTCAACGAGAAAAAAGAAGCGTACTTGAGAATGTTACATATCAGAGGTCTTAGCGATGGGGAAAGGACTAGGGTAATAAATGCTCATAGAGATAAAAAGAGGAAAGCAAATATACTAGTAAAAGAGAGCAAAGATAAAATCAAAACTGAAGAAGATTCGAAAATGCACAATGATTTTGAAGGGAATAAGGAACTATTCTGTAAATGGGTTCAGAAGAGTAGGGAAGGAAATGCTGGAACTGAGGTAGTTAGTGAAATAGAATGGGTTTCGGACAAAGTTCTATGAGAAAATACTCTATGAGGGATTTTTCCGAGACGGTGTATGAACGTGAAGCCACGGAGCATAACAACAGTGACACAGGCAAGGATACGTTAGACAATTCCGTTGTAGGGGCGAAAGCAGAATCGGTATCGAAGACGTTATCTCCGGAATTGAAAAACTAAAGAATGTTAGAACTGCCGGTGTGGGTGGTATTACCTCTGAAATGCGCATTTCGGTGATGGATAATCTACCAGGGAAAGGGTGGTCAAGGCAACTGTAGTAATTATAGAGCGATTAGCCTACTGAGCATTGTGAGAAAAATGTTAACCAAAATATTTATTTAAAGTCATAAGAATAACAAAGAAAAGAATTTAGGAAGTTCAATGTAGATTTATGCCACGGAGATCATGTGCGGATTAGATATTTAGCTAGAGAGAGATAACAGAAAAACAGTAAAAGTAAACAAAACAGTTTTCTCTGCATTAGTTGATCTGGAAAAAGCTTTCTACAATGTGGATAGAGCTAAACTTTGGATGGCCTTAAAAGAATATGGAGTGTTTGGGTGGATCTCGAAAGCAATGCAAGCATTATATAATGGTATCAAAGCAAGTGTGAGAGTATATGGACAACTGAGTGATTGGTTTGATATTAGGCAGGGCGTTAGGCAAGGATGTGTTATGTCCTCTTGGATTTTAATTATATACATGGAAAAATGTCTGAGAATGGCTCTCCTTGACAAACAAAGTGTTCATCTCGGGACAGTGAGAGTAAGTGGCCTTGCGTTCGCGGATGACAAGATCATTATGGCAGAATCAGTCGATGGTTTGCAGAGGATGATGAGCAGACTAGATATCAGCATGAAGAGCATAAGGTCTTACGATCAAAATTATTTTCTTCATATGAGAGGTCGCGAGAATAATATGCAATATTGCCTCAAATGGAGAGAAGATAGAACAAGTTGATAATTTCGTGTATCTGTGAAGTTTATTCACTGATGACGGGAAGATAGATGCAGAGATTTCCAGACGTATAAATGAGGGTAGAAAAATCATCGGCAGTGTACGGGCTATTACTAAAAGTAAAAATGTAACAAATTAGGCTCAGATTGTCATAAATAATTCTGTGCTTGCGCCAACTGTGCTGTACGGTCACGTTGAGATAATGGATGAAAAACGATTAACGAAGCAAGAGTATCCAGGTGGGGTGGATAGTAGCGTACCCAGAGGCCGACCAAAGAAGGAATGGATAGAATGTGTGAATGAGACCCTCAAGAGGAGGAATATAAAGAGCTGTAAAACACAAGAGCTTATATGAAAAGATGCATGGATGTGAAAGAAGCATGAAATGTATGCCAGGATAGATGTTTTGAGAGCGGGTGTATGTAAGAAAAAGAGTATAGCCTGGAACGAAAGATCTTGGTTAATAATTGGCCCATATGAAGATATCGCTTAGTGAATTATTTTAATAGCTTGGCGAAACTCTTCACATGGGGTGTTTGCTAGAGAGATCAGTGAACCGTGTCGGAGTGGTGTTGCACGGGACGACTGTGTAGTTTGAAAACAGAAACAGACTGGACTTACTTTTGCTGTGTACTGTTTTTATCAGGTCTTACCTCTTATGGTGCCGAAGTAGCCTCGCGTATATCCATCCTGCTTAACAATTCAATTAAAGTTTCCGTTTACTAAAAATGCCGCGTCTCGGACGAAAGTCTTGGATTAAAAAATCAAAATAAAAAATGAAATCAGTTTTTTTTCGGTTCGCAAGAAACACGCAATGAAGTCTAAGACTGACCTAATACCTATCCCTGTTTCCTTCTGTTACACATCCCTTGCTCGAAATTTCCCATGCCAATTCCACTTTCAAATCTGTACATATAAATTCCTTATTTCCTAGTAGTACAGCGAGGCGAGGCTGGAACCTAACGATTTATGCTTACTCCGAAAGGGACTTGGCTTAATGGTATAATAATAATAGTAATAACATACCTTTATAAAAAGGATTTTTTAGCCCCTGTCTAGTGTAAATATTTGAAATCCATCCATGCCATCCAGAACTCTTTATTCCAATAGTCTATTCACTGAACAATTAGAGTGTGGTTCTTGTCGATTCTTTTAGGCTTCAGGTTTCATTCGTCGACCTTGCGTCAGCTTTGTGACGCTAGGTGTTCGGCAGGGTGAAGGAGAGTTTTAAAACTGATACAGTCGAATTGAAAAAAAAAACAGAAACACTTTAATGTCTTTCATTCCGAAACTCTTCTGTTTTCCTTTATAAAGGCTTTTATTGGTGTACAAATTATTTATTTTCTATTTTTTCGAATCACAGATAATGTTCAGGCAATTAGGTGACTTTTGACTTATTTTCTCTAATGCTGCGAAGAAGAATTGCAAGCTGAAACAGCAACAAAAAGTTGTTCTTTTTTTCGTTGGTGCATGATATTTTTATAAACGTTATTACACTGGTCCTGCGAAGATTTTCCGCCCAAGGATAGCCATTCCGAAAACTCCGCTTGTAGACGAGACGGCCCACGGGGTTTGGAGAGAGGCACTCGCCCCGCCCACAGTCTTGGCTGACTTCCACCAGTGAAGTATACTGAGAGCGCACCAAGCACTCAAGCGGGGAATTCGCCAATGAGCGAGCGGACGAAAATCCCATGGAAGTAGTTCGTGCGGTCCTTTCTGTTTACGTTTCAGCTCCTGCGTAGTTTGACCCAGGTTGTTAAATTAAAATTGTTTATATTCAAGTTTAAAATTCACAAAACTTATGATAGAAATGAAGAGAAACTATTTCTTTTGAAACTACGCTCTAAAATAAATTTTAAGTGAAGTAAAAAATATGAAAACGCAAACGTGCGGTGCCTGCAGTAGGTATAAGTAATACCTATAGAAGTATTTATTGTTTAAATTAATCACACGACCGGTTCAGACAAACTATTCATGCACTAAAACTTTGCAGGTGCCCCTCGTTTTTCGCGGGGAACAATTTTTCTAGTAACGTTTATGAGATTATGAATTTGCATAGGGTTATAAATCTGCAATATAGTATGATTTATTTGATACTTTTTAGTTCAATCAGAATTTATTACATTCTCATTCTGAATGAGAAGGTATTGGTTTTATGTGAAAATTGACTTTCGCGGATTTGATGAAATC
>WSXT02029398.1:0-13789 GCA_011762715.2 Neuroterus valhalla | reverse complement strand
ATTTCACACCTATCCATCTACTTACTCGTATCGAATGCAGAATGAAATTACAATGTGATTTTATCGAATATAAGGAATGTCCAGTAGATTATAAATTTCATATATCCAATAAATTCATAATAATAACTTTGTTCTTCGTGGGAAATTTCTATTTTAAATATATAAAAAAGTTCAGGTACTCTGATGAAAACTGAATCATTTTTTTTCAGTATGTTTTATTAACATAAAAAAAATACCTTAGAAAGTTGAACATGTAATGCAGTTTAACTTAGAACCTAATTAGAGAGGCGTTAAACAATCTTCCCAATTTGTCCTCCCTGATGAAGTGGCTTGGTGCTGGGAAATCTAAGAAGCAATTGTTGATTCTGAATATAAAATTTCGAATATAAGTGAGATGATTTTTATATCCTAATGAAGAAATAGTAATAGATTGACATTCACCTCTATGAATTTGAGGACGATGAAAGGCATCTCTCGACAGATCAATGGAATCCGCACTGCAAGGTGCAACTGTGACAATTTTATGTTCTTCGCCATGCGATTAATTGCCTTCTTTCCTAATATTAAAATATATAAATTACATATTCAGGAGCCATCCATTGATTATTGATCGAAAAATAAGTAACTGTATTCTCCTCTAAATTAATGAAGAATAATAAATATGCAAACCTGCATTTGGTTTCCGTATTTCATTCTGATATCTTCGCTTGTTATTAGAAAATTTATTGATATACTCAATCAAATCTTTTTGAAAGGGATTAGGATTTACTTGGCATGCCCACTCTGCAATTAGAAATTTTAATATTATTACTAGAAGTCTTGCGCACACCCAAAAATGTGCTCTTCTAATGAAAAAGAATAAACTAAATTGTACGAAACAACATTGAGGACGACGAAAACCACGTGCTCTAAAAATACACAGTTTGACGCTTGTAAAATCGTAGTTTTAAATTATCGTAAGATGCGTTTTGTTAGACAAGTGATATTAATTACATACAAAAGTCTCATTACATCTCAAAAAATTGATACAAAATTTTTCTTTTAATTTTATTAGGTATTAAAGAATTATTAAATAATTACGCCAAATTTCCGTAAATATATTTGCAACTTAACTATCAGAACTTTATTTCATTTTATTAAAGTTGAAGCTGAATCTTAAATTCCAAACTAAAAACGATCAATTTTAAACAAAAAATAGAAGAGCTAAATTTGAAATGGAAAAAATAATCTTCAACAAGCAAAAAAAAAATTTCCACAAATTAGTTTAATTTTCAAAAAAAAAAAAAATAGGTCTCCAACTAATCAAATGAATTCACAACAAAGAAATTCAACTCTCGACCAAGTTACTAAACTTGGTTTTGAATTTTTATCTAAACACGATCAATTTTTTAAAAAAGTAGAAAAGCTACGTTTAAAATTGAAAAAAATTGACTTTGAACAAACGAACAGAAAATGTTCAACAAAATAGTTAAATTCTTAACCGAGGAGATGGATCTTCGAAAAATAATATTAATTTTTAACAAATTACTCCAACTTCCAACCAAGTTATTGCATTGTCATTCGATAAGATTAATTTTTACAAGAAAGCACGAATTTACCACAAAATACATACATTTCCACTAAATAGTTGAACGTTATACTACATGTGATCAATTCTAAACCAAAAATGGAATATCTAAATTTGAAATTGAAAGAAATCATGTTCAACGAGCAAAAAAAACTTTCAATAAAATTGTTAAATTTTCATCCAAAGCCATAGGTCTTCAACTAATAAAATGAATTTTCAACAAAGAAGTTCAACTCTCGACCAAGTAACTAAGCTTGGCTTTGAATTCTTATCTACAAATGATCAATTTTGAAACAAGAATGAAAAAGATTTCAAAATTGGGAAAAAATTAACTTTGAACAAACGAACAAAAAATGTGTAGCAAAATAGTTATATTCTTAACTAAGGAGATAGATCTTTGGAAAATAATATTAATTTTTACAAATCACTTCAACTTCCAGCCAAGTAATTGGATTGTGATTCGATAAGATTAATTTTTACAAGAAAACACGAATTTACCTGTCAACCAAAAAGAACTCGACTAAATATATTCTCGCATTATAATCTGTAGTAAATTTAAATGATTATACATTCAAAACCTTTCAATACGATTTTATATTATTCCAGAGATTATAGAGTATTAAAATCGTACTTAAAATGCTGTACAGATTATAAGAGGTGTAAATGAGAACATAAAAAATGCTCCAAAATTTTTCAAGAGACTCAAAGAGAATGGAAATTGGTCTAAATAATACCTAAGAGAATCAAACAAGGATGTCGAGTATTGAGGAGATCCAAAATAGGATTTATTCATCAGCACCATGGAGCATATAAAGAGGACCTATATTCCGATTATAACAAATAATTGAGTCTAAGAACTTCCGAGAACTCACTACAGTTTGCTATAACAGCTTCTCCAGATGAACCTGTAATGGGTGTAAAAGGTCCAACGGTCCTCTCACAGCTAATGCCAGAGTTCATTTTGGGTATGGGACTTGATCGCATGCATGGCGTTGACGGCGGCGCGTAAGAAAAGTACTGAATTTACTATTTGATGTTAAATATCATGCACAGCCCTTCTCATTGTATGCGTTTATTGACGTTATTAATGGCAGACTGATTTCAATTAAACCTCAAAAATTTGTTCATCGGATGCCATGTTCTATTGGAGATTTAATTCATTGGAAGGTATCGGAATTAAAAATGTGGTGTTTCTATTATTCCATTCCAGTTTTGCAAGGAATTCTTAGACAAGATTATTTTAGATATTATCTTCTCCTAGTAATAGGAATGGCACTGCTTAGTTCTGAAGTAATAACGCCACAAACAATCCAATAAGTCGAGATTTTTTTAACGTGTATGTTCGACAATTCCAGACTTTATTATATACCCAAATTACTAATTCACAGATTCAATTTATTACAATGATTCAGTTAATTGAAAAGTTACCTGACGGTGAGATAAGAACTTTTTGTAAAAAGAAAAGAAGCAAGTGAAAATCAGTGAACGAATTTCGAAGCATTGCTACAGCGTAGAAGCTTACGAGTTAATTATAGAAATACCAGAAATATTCGAAGGGCAATGGAGAATGTTCAAATTTTGAGAAATTTCCGAATATGGACGTTTTTAAGGTTAATAAAAAATGGTAGATTATATGTATCAAATAAATAGTGGAACCCACCTGAAACTGTAGGCCCCCCTCACCCCTGAGTTAGTGGAGAGGTGTTCAAAGGAATAGAGAGAAGGATATGCCGAGACTCTCAAACCCGTAACAGGGAGAGAGTATAAACAAATACTCCATGTATCAGATACATATAAAAATAATTTGCAAACGTGTCCTTCTACCGTGCAATATATAAATAATAATAATAATGAATATAAATTGGGCATCATTCACTGTTTTGTCGAAATCCGAAATTCTAAGAATTGTGGCCTGTCCGAAAGTGACATTCTATTTTGTTAGAATTTTGCAATTTTTTTTCACTTTTTGGAACAGTTATTTTTTCCGTGTACTTCCAACTCTATGAAACTTCAATCGAAAGGTCGTTTTTGTTTCGATGTATCTTTTATAAACATCGCGAAGTTGTAAGAACCAAAGAAACTGCTCATGAAAGCCCTAGCAGTTTGGCGTAATCACATTCAATTTTTAAGTTTTTTTTCCAAAGATTCTCTAATAAACATCGTATAGTTGTAAAGAGGTTACCAGGGCAACATTATACTCAAAACTTTGAGACAGATTCTATTTGGCCTGATTTCCTTGCCCAAGGACTCACGAACCGTATTGGATACTCCGACTATTGTTTCCAGTACTCAAGTTCAGCGCATGGTAGGTGAACAATACGTACTTAATGTTTTCAAAAAGACACTCTTGAAAAGATTGGAAAATCTTCCTTTAAATACGATACCAAAAAATATCATTATCGACTGTATTACAGATGGTGCTAAAGTGGACAAAGGCTTGGATCAATTTTGACCACATTAATATAGAATATTTATTATTCCAGATAAAAGACCTATGATAGTAGGGATATTTCAGAGAAGACACAAACCACCCAATCCATTTGAATTTTAAGAATAATTCGTTCAAGAAGTTATACAGATACGTCAAGAAGGTGGTATTTCAATAAGAAATCGGAAACTGCCCTTGATAATACGACGCTTTATTCCTCATGAAAGTGCGAGAACATTTGTTTTATATCACTATGTTCATAATGCAACCCATGCATGTTCCAAGTGTAAAGTAGAAGGTCATCGAAGTACTGTCGCAGGCTTTGGAAGAACTTCGTAGTTGATGATCATCATAAAGGCCGAAGTCCTTCAGCCCCTTCGTTGGGGTTAGTTACACGCGTTCCATTTTAAGCTGTACATTGTGTTTGTCTGGAAAACGTTGGAAAAGTCATTTCTGCAAACGTGGATGGGAAATTTGGATTCCTAAGATTAAATTGGAGGAAACTGCAGATCGCAGATTCCAGAATGATAATGCTCCAATCATACTGCCCATTAGAATTCAATCGCCGTCCAAACGAATTTAACCTGTTTAATCATTTTAAAGCTTCTGAGTTCCGGCAATTTTGACTGTACACTTCGACAGCTGTTTTAAAGAACGTTTCCCATAAAGATCATTATCGGCATCTCATGATTCTACACAGTGTCATTTGTCTTCTCATTTAGGAAGAGACTCCACGAGGAATGTATGCTTACTGTCAAGGGGCTCTGGAAAGTTATGTGGCTCTAAGTAAACGACTATATGGAGAGTAGTTCCTTTCATATAACGTGCATTCCCCTTTGCACTTAGTCGCCGATGTAGAAATTCCGGGCCCCTTGGAGACATTCAGTGCGTTTTTCTACAAGAATAATATGCCGGAAATGCGAAGATGCATTAGAAAACCAGGTTTAAAACTTCTGCAAGTATACGAAAGATTGGTTGAGAGAGACGATCACGACAATATTAACAATATTAACAGAAGTATTCGGATTACCCTGTCACAAATACACGCACATGGAACGCTTCCAGATGATACTCCTGCACATCTTTTCCAACAATTTAGGAAATTGGAAGTTGATAAATCTGTTTCTGCAATTGCGTTGCGTGACAGTTGCTGGTTCCTCAGAGATTCGAGGACATGTTCCATAAAAAACATCATTCAATCAGGAGAACAAATCAGCTTTATTTTTCGACACTTCCAAACTACCACTGAAATGTACGATGTTTGTGTAACGTCAAACACCGTACACGTGTATCATTGTCGAAATCTAGACCGTTCGCTTAAGGTAGTTCCGTTTACCAATGTTAGAAGCAAAATGTACATGATGCCAAAATGGAGTGACGTGGAACGTGAGGAAGAACGTATAATGGAAGACGAGTGGAACTGTGTCTCTTTACTGGAACCCTAAAAAATGGCTCAAAATGTAAATATAAACTAAATAAGAGGATATAGCATCGCTGAAGGTTGCTCCTCGTAAATATGGCAAAAAATTAACACGTAAGTACTAAAAGGAAAATATTGAATATTTCCTCTAATAGTATCATTGCTACAGACACTGTATTCTGATTCTACCCGAACTGAAAAACCTTTATTTCAAATTCTATACAGACAGAAAAAACTTCGGAACAATTTGAGGCTTAACTTATGATATTGTATACTTTCAAGTACCTGAAAGAAGAATCATTTTATAATGTATACACACACACACATATGTGTGTGTGTGTCTGACATGTGACGTGTGTACGTTTCTATATTAGTACTTGTATCTGTCGTATTTAAAAATAGAATTTGCTTAGATAATCTGTTTCTATGTATAACATGTCATTTTTAACTCTTCTTTTCTAACGATTCTTGTGTAACCTGTCTGGAAATTACGTTGAAATCAATAAATAAATGGCGCTTCATAAAATCTTTCAATTATACTTTGGAAAAATGGAGGATATTAAGGAAGATCCGCTTAAATCACTGACGAAGCGCCCTAAGAAGTTCTCAAGTTGTGGAAGAGAGATCTGGCGTCCACAGAAAGTTGTGACGACATCTTCTGATAATGCTCCACCCAAGGAGTTGAAAAACTTCAATTGAATTAGATACGGAGTTAGAGATGTCAAGAGACAAACTCAAGAAGATTCAAGGCACGAAGCTTCATGTCGTCGATAACTCGTCTTTGCGAATGAAAAAATATCCATCTAATCTACAGTCTTCATCTGTGACACCCAACGCCATTCTACAAAAAAAACTGAAGTGCCTTCTGGGAGCAGCATTCTGTTGGATAATCTGTACGTAAAATGTATATAAATTTACTATTATAGATACCAAAATTAAACTTATCTCAAACGATCGTTGCCTATTACAATCATATGTTGATAATGTCATTTCACTTCTGTTTTTAGAAGAAGCCTAACGGATAAGCCTACTTGTTCTAGGAATCTCGCTTGTGCTGAATCGCAAGAATCAGGGCAAGAAGAATCGCTAGATTCGGTATAAAACTTAGGTTCTCAGCACGCGTTAGTAAATTTTCATAAATATTGTATTAAAAAATGTTATAATCCTACAATAATAATTTTAAAATAAGGTATTTTGGGTTTCGATCGTGTACGTACTACAAACTTTGTCGACGTTTCGCTTTTAGGCCAGTCCTGAAGATGTAAGCTCCAACGTTCGCGAAACGTCTATAAAATTTGCATTTTTTACATGATTGAAAACTAAAATATCATATCTTGTCACAATGGATCATCGTGAAAGCATCAAATCTATCAATAATTATTTTACTTCACCTAATTTTTCAGTTCGTCGTTTCATAATGCTTTTTCTGGAATAACCACACCAAGGATTATATTTACTCCAAAGACAAAGCAGACCTTACCTAGGCGTATTCCTAGTGATTCCAAGGATAAGCATGAGTCTGTAGAAGTGTTAGAGGATCCAACACTACTCGCAGAGAGTCCCTTTGAGAAAGCTATACTGATCTGTCTGAAGTGAGTCATACATTATGAACAATTCGACAAAATTTCTTTGTCCTAAAGATTAATTTCTATTATTTTGGTTTGTATATACTCACGAAGGAACATAAGGAGACATATCACCTATAGGAATCACGAAGTGGATCGATCATATTGTTCCGGAATAGATCGTGCAGTCGTAGAACAGAATTAATAGTGCATTTCTGGTTTTTCGCGCCTCTGCACGAAAAATATAGTACTTTTGTTTTTCCGCACGATCTATTCCAGGAAAGTCCGGTAGTATTGAATACATTAGATAAGTATCCTTATGTTCCTTCGTGATATACTTCTTTTTTAATTTTCAGGGATTTGAGGGAGCAAAATAAGCTGATTATAGAACAGGACCAGCCGATACTAAAAGAGTTAAAGGAAAAACATTTGCTCGAATCGAATAAGCTTTCCGAGTCTTTGATGGAACCTCTCACTGGGTTTCCTATGGAAACATTTGAGCAATTCAACGAGCTCAATTCTTTCAAATGCGTAAAAAAGTTGTAAGTAATTTTTTGCTATTCTCCTTGATAGAGGACCCTATCATTATTCCAAATCACATGTTGATGAACATTCGTTATTTATTTATTTCTGCTTAAGTGCAAGCATTTGGTTCAGATGGGTGATTCGCTGCTTCGTGAGTTTCTGAACTGTAGTCTTAAACCAATTATGACTGACGACTTTGTGTGCAAGTTTTCGTGGCCTGAGGGAGAAATGCACCACTAATTCCGCGAAACCCGAGTTGTCAATATTTTATATCGTAAGTAATATTTATTACTATCAAATGTTCAATTTTTTTTCAAAGGCAGCTCAACAATGTACAAATTTTAGTGGAACAATAGACAAGACACTCTTCAAATCGTACTGCGGAGGTAATATCGAGGGAGGGAGAAAGGAAAGTGGAAATTCTGAGAAAGGTGGAAACACAATAAAACACGTTTGTATAAAATTGGAAGAGCGGTTTATTGCCACTTACACATCCGATGAATTAGGCCTCGAAGGGCGGAAAGTTGAGGTAGCCTTGGAGAAGGCTGACGTGGTGGTCTACTGAGCTTCATGCCGGGAGCGATGGCCCAGGTTAGGAGTGAGGTGGCCTCGGCGACGAGCGAAAAGGGGATGCAAACCACGAGCACTAATTCTGGTTACGCTTGAGCGGACGAGACATGGCTGACGCGTTCTATCGGCGGTGCGACGTTCGAGGCCGCGAAGAACGTCCAGTACAGTACATGCCGTACTGCATCGGACACGACTCTTTCATGCAGGATCGTGCCGAATTATTTCCCTCACGTAACATTTCTGTTACATCCCCCCCCCCTCCCTCGCGAGGGTTCGGGTTTATTCCTGAAGTTTTAATCCCCCGTGATAGTTGTCTTCTCCCTGAAAAAGATTTAAAAACACGAGGAATGGGGACGCTCGGGGCAGGTTAAGTGTGAACATTTTGGTTTTTCTGCTCTTCTTTATTCAAAGAGGTTTGCAAGTGGCAACTGGTTGCGGTTCGGTTATTAGAGTCGTTTTAGAGTTTGGTTTGATGGGTTACCCCTTTTTTTGATATAAAGAAAAGTGCCAGTATTATTATAATGATTATCATTGAGAAAAGGTTCGGAGTGGAATCCTCCGTCGCCCTCCTGTCGTCCTTCCCGTTTTCCGTTTTTTCGGTTTGCTTTCCCTCCATGTTGGACCTTCGAATTTCCCTGCGCCATACCTCGTCTTGTCTCCTTCTCTCCCTGCGCAGCTCCCTCCAGGCTGCCGCTATTTCTTCCTCCTCTCTCGCTCTTTCCTCCCTTGTGTCCTCCACCCCCTCGGATACCGTTTCTCTCCTTGTACCCCGATTTTCGGAGATAAGACGGCGGACGTGGCAGTGAGGGTGGTAGAACAGCTCCTCCTCTGGTGTTCCGGAGGCCCTACGGAGCAGCCAGTTCACCGCCTGGCAAGTCATGAGGTGGTCGAATACCCTCCTCCTTTCCCCCTCCTTGTGACATAGTTGGCATCTCGTTGTAGAGTCCATCTTCTGGAAAGTGAAGTCATACCTGTTTAGTGTCGTTTTGTGAGCTTTGTGCCTTGAGTCTTAGTTGTTTTAGGTATGTTTTTGGTTTTTTGTGCCATTGATTTGTTGCTAATTTTTCCATTTCTGATTTTATTTATTCTGAAAGATTGGTGCTATTGATCCGTTACCATTGCCATTAATTAAATCTACACTTTCTAACTTTATGTCATTAATATTCCATTCCCCGATACTCTTTCCTTTGAGGTTTTTCAATTCATAGATTGTTGGGGAAATTTCTCTTCTAATAATAAATGGACCTTCGTAATTGTCGTACAATATACCTGCCTTTTTGTCTGCCTTATTCGATAATTTAGTGACTACTTTTAGGACCCTATCGCCTACTTTGTATTCGACCGGTCTTCTTCTAAAATTATAACTATTTGCTTGTCTGTCGTTTGACCGATCCAAGTTTTTCTGGACCTCTTCTTTAATATTTTGAAGTTCTCTTAACCTATCTGTCCATTTGTCTATATTTTGAAATTTAATCTCGCTATCGTTTTCCAAGTTTATTTTGAGGGATTGTAGTGGTTCCAATTCGCGGCCTAGGTTCAAAAACGCTGGGGTGAATTGGGTTGACGAATTCTTACTTGTGTTTATAGCGAACTGTAAATCGTCTATGTGTTCGTCCCATGAGGAGTGGTCGTTATCTATGTATGTTTTTATAATTTGTTTAATTGTTCTGTTGTAACGTTCGGTCGGGTTTGCTTGTGGATAGTACTTAGGCGTTCTCGTATGCCTTATACCGAATTTTTCGGTTAATTCTCTTATAGTCTTATTGACGAATTCCGTGACATTGTCGGTATGGAGAGTCCGCGGTGTCCCCCAACGCGAAATGACACGTTTATGAAATTCTGACTCAATCGTAATCCCGTTCGCTTTTTTAATCGGGATAATTTCCACTCATTTAGTAAAAAGATCTACAAAAACTAATATGTACCGATTTTTTCTCTTCTTCGAAATCGGCAATGGTTCCATGATATCGGCTGCTACCATGGTCAACGGTTCTTCGATAATTCGTTTCCTCATTAATCCCATTTTACTTTGGTTACTTGGTTTTATCCTTTGACAAGTCTGGCAGCTTTTTACGTAGTTGATCACGTCCGAATATACCCCTGGCCAGAAGTAATGTTCGGAAATTCTCGCGTAAGTTTTCTCTGAGCCTAAATGTCCTGCCTGGATTTCGTCATGATTTTCCCGCAATACTTGACGTCTCAATCTTTTGGGTACGACTAATTTCCAAGGGTTCGAGTCTGGTAACAGAGTAGATTTTAGTGGGTCTGTTCTGTAAAAATAGAGTTGTGAGTCTCGCGAACGCCATTTTTCGTGTTCTTCCGGTCTTTTTCTTACTTGTCTTATTTTTGTCGAGTACCAGTCGTCTGTCTTATCGTCTGCGTCCGCTGTCGGTTTTTCTGTAATACTAGCTAACGCAAACGCTACATTATTTACTGGTTATCCTGATCTCGAGAGAGCATCCGGGACATGGTTTGAACTTTCCTTTCGATATATGACTTCGTAGTCACATTCGAGGAGTTCTAAAGACCATCTGGCTAGTCGGCCAGTAGGATTTTTGAGGCTATGGAGACACTTTAACGCTAAGTGGTCCGTTATGACCTTGAAACTATAACCTTCTAAGTACGGTCTAAATTTACGTATGGCCCAAACCACGGCTAGGCACTCTTTTTCTGAGGCCGAGTACCGAGAATCAGCACCATTCAAGCCCCTGCTTGCGTAAGCGATAACATAATTTATCCCGTCTATGGTTTGAGTGAGTACGGCGCCCAAACCCGTATTACTCGCGTCCGTTTCTAGGTGGAAAGGTTTAGTAAAATCTGGGCATGTCAAAATCGGTGCTGATGTGAGATCTTCTATTTTTTGAAAGGTCTCGTCCTGTTCTAATCCCCAATCCCACGTTTTATCCTTCTTTAGCAATCTATTCAACGGTTCTATGATTTCAGCGAAATGCGGGATGAACTTCCTATACCAACTGGCCATCCCTATCAATCTTTGTAACTGTTTAATATTTTTCGGTTTAGGGAATTCGAGGATTGGTTGTATTTTGTCATCGTCTATTTGAAGTCCTTTCTCATTTACTTTAAAACCAAGATATTTAATCTCTGAACAGCCGAACTCGCATTTGTCCGGGCTGATAGTCAAATTTGCGTCATTGATTTTGTCCAGTACTATATTAAGGTATTTTAGATGGTCCTCGAAATTTTGAGTCACAATAACTATGTCGTCTAAATAACAAAAAACGTTCAGTTTCAAGTCTGGAGTAATAATTTTGTCCACCAGTCGCTGGAAGGTGGCAGGAGCTTTGGTTAAACCAAATGGCATCCATTTAAATTGATACATCCTCTTTCCAGGGACTGTGAACGCGGTGATTGGTTTTGAACTGTTTTCTAATGGAATTTGTAAATACGCTAGTTTTAAGTCAATTTTTGAAATGAATTTGGCTGATCTTAAAGAGTCAAGGATTTCTGTCATAAGTGGGATTGGGTAGAGGTCCTTTTTTGTTATGTTATTTACCTTTCTGAAATCTAAGCAAAATCTATAGTCCTTCCCTGGTTTTTTAATCATAACTATAGGGTTTGACCAATCGGAACAAAATGGTTTCGATTATGTCTTGTTCTAATAGTGTATCTACGGTATTATAAATTATTTCCTTTATTTTCGGGCTCACGTGATAATAGCACTGTTTAATGGGATCGTGTCCCTGGACGTCCATTTTGTGTTTTGTTAAATGAGTCGCCCTATGTTCTTTAACCTGATGTAATTTTATCTTATTTGCTAATAATGTTTCTAGTTGGGATTGTTGACTTTCGTTAAGCTCAACAATACCTTCGCAAATCTCTGATGAACTATTATTATGTTCGCTCAATTTCCCTAAATTCTCAGAGATATTATTTAATTTGATTGCCTTATTTTTAAAATTAGCCCATTGACTTTTATTTTCAATGTCCTCTATTGCAATTTCTTTTTTGAATTCCTTATTCCTTACCGAATAGTTGGCCCTCCGATTTTCCCCAGAGTTGCTATCGGCCATTTTGTACTCGTTTTCGTATTTGCTGTTATAAAAAATTCTTCCTGTATTATTTTTCTGAACCTTTTCCCTGATTCTAGGTTTTCCTGTCTTAAATGAGTCTATGGTGCTCGTTTCGTCGCTAGTGTCTTGGGTAGGGATGTTCTCTAAGGGTTGGAATTTGTTTGATGTAGGGATGCACATTAGGTAAGGGATATGTTCTGAAGGGTTTGTTCCGTGGGTTTGGGCTTTTTTAGGTTTTTGGGATTGAATAGGATTAGTGGTTTCGAGGGAAATTTCCCTATCTTCTAATTTTGGAATGTTTCTGTTAGGTTCCCTTGTACTTTTTAAATTTATGCTACCTCCGAATTTCGATTTCTTGTCTGTTTCGTTCTTCTTAGTCTTAATTTCTAACTTATTCCTACTATTTACAGTTGTCTTAATCTTATGCCTAATTTCTATCTTATCCGTATTATTTACAGTTTTTACCTCTTTATTTACATTAATTTCAAGGTTCGGTATTGGGTGTGGTAACGCGTTAGGGTATGCTTCCATAGGATAGCGGGTAGGGAGATTACCTGGTAGCCACCAAGTTTCTGAGTCATAGTCTAGGGTCATCCGCAAGGATTTCATCATGTCTGTTTCTTAAATACCTACGAATTTTAATTTTGGGACTAACCTGAAACTTACATGTTTTACTGTTTTGCCGATATTAATTGGGATCACGACTTGACCAATTATATCGACTGTTTCTCCGTTTGCGACTATTAATTTTTTTGAGACGGGTTTTAAAATGGATATTCTGGAATTTCGGATGTTCCAGTAATTCCTTGCCCACGTAGGAATGTGTGGCACCTGTATCGACCAAAATTCGGAAAAGTTTTTTTTTCGAATTTTGTCATTAGATGGAACCGTGTTCCCGATATTTCATCTTTGTCCGAATTTAATATTTCTGGCGTTTCGGTAATAGGTTGCACGATTTTTGGGCCTAGTACCCGCCCCACGAAGGAACATAAGGAGACATATCACCTATAGGAATCATGAAGTGGAGCGATCGTATTTTTCCGGAATAGATCGTGCAATCGGAGAGCAGAATAAACGGTGCAATTCTTTTTTTTCGCGCCTCTTCAGGAAAAAATATAAAGTACTTTTGTTTTGCCGGTCGCACATGACAACCACGTAACCTAAAGTTGCCTAAAGTTTTGTTGTGATGAGGTTACTTCGCTGTGATACTTTTGAAAATAGTTTCAAAATGAAGTGCTTTTGCTGTAGCTCGAGAAACGATAGGATTTATAAACGTCATTTTTTTTCGCGCGCCGAGAACAGTAAGTACCTCGCATACATAAACCATATTCCTGTTGAAGTCGTTAAAGTTAACATTCTTAATTTTTTGTGATTTTTTTATTTCACTATATTGTTGAATGAAAAAATGTACTTTGTTTTCAATGTTTCTCTGCTTTGACGATCTTTTAAACGGGATTTTGGTATCCAGCGTCGGTTCTGAAGGAATTTTTTTTTTTTTAAATATTAATTTTATTTCAATATGTCACGGGGTTTCCAACCTCCATCTGTTGATCTGTCAAATAAAACAGTGCAGTACACTTTATGGCCTACAGAGGCGCAGAAATAAAAAATTGCACTGTTCATTCCATTTCGCGACTGCACGATCTATTCCGGGAAAGTCCGACAGTATCAAATACATTAGAT
>WSXT02029388.1:0-13790 GCA_011762715.2 Neuroterus valhalla | reverse complement strand
ATATGCCTGGTCAAAACCGTAGAATCAAAATTAATATTATTATTAATGCATACCAGCAGAACGAAAAAAATCAGAAGACAATTTTCAGCAAAATAATTCAATTATAAATTTTCAGTGGTACTGTCAATCAAAAAGATAAATTTTCGAACGAAAACGAAGAAAATTCAATCAAAATAGATTATTTTTTTTACCAGAAATCGAATAGCCAATACTTTCAGGCAAAAAATTAATGATCCACCAATTGCATAAAGATTTAAGATAAGAAAATTAATTTTCAACAAAAAGAGGAATTCTGAACAACTTACATGGGCAATTCTTCAAATAAATCAAGCAGGCAATAAAGAACAAAAAAATTATTCCAAATATTCAATTTTCAAGCCAAAAAGAGCAATTCACAACAGAATGTGTAAATTTTTGATGAAGAAGATTTATTTCTCACTCGACAAGTAGGATTATCAATAAAATACAATAATAAGATCAAAATTTTCAAGAAAAAATTTATATATCAAGAAAAAGTCGTTTTTTATACTCTATTATTGAATTTTTAACCCGAAATTCAGAATCGTTCAAAAAATAGTTGAATTTCAAAACGAGAAATAGAGATTTTGTACGAAGCAAATGAAACAACTTGATTTCCAACCTGAAGATATGAATTTGAACAAAAAATTATTTTTTTATAATATTGTTGAACTTTCTATTGGATAATTGAATTTCCATCCCAAAATGACAAATTTTTGAACAAACAGTTGAATTTTTAAGCTTTTAATAGGGATCCCCTACAAAAAACCTCAATTTTCAACAAAAAATATAAATTCGAAAAAAAACTTTATTTTTCATAAAAAGCTTAATCCACTCTAAAACTAATAAATTTTCAAATCCAAAACGACGAATTTTGTTTCGAAAAAGTGTGAATTTGTAGCATATAATTAGGATTTCCTACAAAACAGCATGATTTTCAACCTAAAAATATGGATTTGATCGAAAAATTCCACTTTCAATCAATTGATTTCATTTCCTTTAAAAAATAGAACTTTTAACCTGAAATTAAGAAATTTTTATAAAGAAGTAATTTTCTCATCAAATGATTGGATTTAGTATTAAAAATGTAACTTTAGTTGCAAAAGGGTAAATTTTCTACAAACATTATAGAATTTCAAACTTAAACCGACGGATTCTTAATGAAACAGTTGAATTTTTCACCCAAAAATATGCATTCTTAACGAAAAAATTGATTCTGATCCAAATATTTGAGTTTTTTCAGTTTTCCCTAATATTTCTGAGCTTGGAATAGAGATTTCAAATAAAACAGACTGATTTTTAACCTAAAAATATGGATTGAACAATCCAATTTCAGAATTGAAAAGACGAAAATTCAACAGAAAAGTTCAATTTTCTACCTGAAAGAGTTGAACTGTCAAGCGTAAAATAAGGATTCTCTACAAAACAGTTTAATTCCCAAAAAAAAAAAAATGAATTTTCAAACAAAAAGGTGATTTCCAATAAGACCAGTGAACTCCTCAGAAATAAAATAAATGAACCTTGCGCTTCGCGCTCGCTACGCGGTGGTTCTTTTAAACCAGTGAAAATAGCTAATCATTTCACGAAATCCCTAAAGCAATGAAAAAAATTGTATAGCAGTTTTTTCGAAAATTGAATAAAAAACAGCACTTTGCAAAACGCGATCAGGTCGGCATATTATTGATAAAAATTATTTTGCAGAATTTGCCCTCACTGATTCCAGAAAATTCCAAACATTTATCAACATCGAATTATTAATCTTCATCAAAAATATCTAAGATTTTGCAAAATAGAATTACTGCCTCATTTTTCCGAGAAAAAGTTATCAAATTTGCAGAACTGAAACTATTATTTCTTGATATTTAATAATGTAAAAAGCTTATTTCATTACAATTAGGCTTTAATTGTCGCGTTGGATGCACACGTATTGGCAAAGAAAACATCCACCGCGCGCAAAGAGGCGCTGCTGTATCAGAACAAACATGGCTGCCTATGGAATTCAGCATGCATATGATTAGCATTAGTCTTAACACGTTTATTCAAGCAAAGTATAATTTAAATGTGATAAAAATGTTGCTCCTCTCTAAAAACATTGTGTAAGTATGCTGTTGCAACAGCGTCTTCCAGAAACATGATCGAAGGTGAAAGAGTGATAATTTGTGATCCTATGTAAGAAATCTCTAAACGATATTGTCGTCATCGATTGTATAATAATAACAACATCGAGATTAATAAACAAGTGTCTGTCCCTGTCATGGACTGCACTTGCGAAGCTGGCACGAGCCATAGGTTTTATTTAATGATTGTGTTAATCATTCTATCTATAGATTATGATAATGATTCTACTTAAAAATCACGTAATAACTGTATAAAAATCTTGAGTCGTTTTAACCATTCAGAACGTTTATCAACAGCAATCCTCTCTCCAACAAGATTTTTTACTGTAACAGTACCACTGACAAATGTTGGTACTTTATGGAAACTCAAATTAGTGTTGATATTTTTTTTTTGTCACAATTGACAACACAGCACACATTGCCTTTGCGAGTATCGTTTCCCTTTCTTTGGTTCCAGGAGAATTCCATTTTTACGATTTTATATTGACTTAATAAACTTCTTATGTACTTCTAACTGAATAATATAACGAAAAATTAATTATCATTGCGTTATTTGAGTGCAACGCGCATGTAAAGAATGTTACGTGTATCCTATAGGCAGCCATGTTGGTTAGTTCGCTAGATGGCTATCAGGTCTCGCATTGCAACTTTAAATTCCTAATACATACTCCATCTGCTCCATGGACCAAAAATGGCGGATACACACACCAATCTATAATGAGCTCTAGTTATACATAATGCAATTACCACGCAACCTATACTTCAAAGACCATGGTGTAAATTCGCAATAGCACCTGTCAGAAGTACCACACATAGTGGGTTATTGTACTCATAGTGCCAAGGTAAAGTAAGCACCGTTCAGATTCTACCCGCAACAAAATTTACTCCCAAGTTTTTACTGTGTATACGGGTCTTATTCGGACCTTATAAGGGCCTCAAATACGAGATGAGTCGGATTGCCTTACTTCATGATAAGGGCAACTGATCCTAACCTTAGTTGGACCTTATCAGGGCCGTAAAATAAATTTTCAAATCAGACAACCTGTTTAGGACCTGGTACTAGCCTTTTCCAAAATAGGTCTGGAAAAGACATTTTCTGTCCAGATATCCAGTTTGTATTCAATTCTCGACGATTTAAGACCCCCTGATTGAAGTTTCTTCTTGCACACAGTTTTATTAGTTTGCAAAGACAAGCCGATTCGTTAGTCAGTTTTCAATCATCATTATTATGTTTTTAACCATGAAAGTACAACTGAGAAGGGTAAAAACCGTTATTTTGAATGTAACAATACTAGATATACGGAAATATATAAGACACAAAAATATCTAGTTTTGGAAAGTTCTTCAAAGCAAAGTCTTTGTTTTGATCATGAAAAATTACATAAGGAACTGGAAAATTTATATTTACAGCATAACAACGCAAAATATTAACTAAATTACTTTTTAACTATGGTACCACGATAACTTTAAAGAAATCTGCTTATCTTAAAGAAATAGATAATTAAGCAATAATATTATACCTGAAGAGAATCATATTACGCATGATGACAGCAATAGGTTTATCTGATTTCAGAAATACAATATCTTGTATATTATCCAATAAATTGGAATTATAGAATTATTACATGAATTAATTACGAGAATCTCACGGTTAGTTCCTCGGGTATTTCCTCCATACCCTCCGCGGGTTCTTTTAGATATCTGTTTCTTACTCCTAGACCATCATAATAAAACTAAAATATTTGTCAGAAACGTTTTTTATTAATTAAGAAAATGGACAAATAATCATTATATGTCGGAATTTGATAAATTATTATTTAAAAATGGGATAAATAAGCATTTTTTTATGAATAACAGAAAAAAGTACGGGCAGCGAGGATCGAACGCGCAACCTTGCGACCACCAGCCAAGCGCACTACCAAGTAAGCTAACTGACGCACAGTAAGGCCAAATGAGGTGTCCGTGGAAAAATCAATTTTTAGCCCAAACTATAAAACCAATTTTAATTTTCTTTCTTTCTTAACTGAAGCACATAAAGCTTCTGACGAAGTTGTCAAAGCGTATTCACAAAAAAGAAGTTAATTTCATTTGATAAACAATTAAAAGAAAATATATATATATATATATATAAAATTTCGAAGATGTTATCTTGTGGAAATGGACTATTTAAAATATTCGAAAAATCGTTTACGATTTTTATAAACAAATTAATCAACTAAAGTTAGATTTATTGTATAAATGATATATAGCTACTCCAGATGTGCGTTTTTTCGTGAAAATTTGAAGAAGGAACAATTTCGATATGACTTATAAAAGATACATACTATTTCTTGATTATCTGAACAAATTATATGTGCAAATACATAAATTCATCATTTTTAAATAGATTTGTTTCGTTTTTTCAACAAAAAGGACAATAAATATCTTACTTTTATCTCTTTTATGCGACTCTCCGATTGCAGATACTTTGTGTTATTTGCTGAAACTAAATTAATTAACCAATGCATAATATTGCCACGGAGATTTGGTTTTTTTTGGGGGGTAAAAATATTGTCAATGTCCTACTAGTACCTTTCTCTAGCTATTTTTTATTAATATTACAGATTTAGTAACTGTTGTTCAAAAACGTAATAAATAAATGCTCAATTTGGCCATGTGCAAACAGATGAATTCAGTTTTTTCACAGTCAATTGAATGTATATAAATTAGGCCTTATCTGCGATATCTAAATAATGGACAAAAATTTAAAATTTTTGAACGAATTTATGAAACAAATTACTTGAAGGCCTTTTTTAATGGGAATACTTTTTTTATCGACTACAATTTTTCAGCAAGGTCTCTCTGTTATGATGCTATATTATCCGCAGGACGTGTTTATCATTTTCTTAATTATTCATAAAAAAACAGTCTAAATTATTAAAAATGTGTGAAAAATTCTCAGTACGTTCGTGTTGTTCCAAAAAGAATTGCATTTCATTAAAAACAATATAGCGTTCCCAATGGAAAGCGGCCACAGAGTAATTTGTTGAATAAATTCGTTTAAAAATTAAGAATTGTTGTCTTACAGCAAAATAACACAGTAAAGGCGCTTTAGTTATGCACATTCAATTGATACTAGTAAGATATTTAATTATTTATTTATCTGAAAAAACGAAATCTGCATATTGGAAAAAAATTCGTTTACCTAATTTGTTTAAACAATGAAATTTTTTTTTATAATCAAGTATCATATCAAGAGATATTTTTTACATGTCTGAAGTTTAGAAACACGCGTTTCTTTCACTTAAAAATGACAATATTATACATTTGTTAATTGATTTTGTTCAAAGAAAAAACACTCAAAATTTAAATCGGAGAATCGCAAAAAAAGCTATAAGATATGTAATGCCTTGTCTATTTGAAAAATTAAACAAATCCATCTTTAAAATTACGACTTTATGCATTTGTTTACATAATTTGTTTAGATAATCAAAAAATGGTCTGTATTTTGTTATGAGTCACATCAAAATTTTGTTTTCTTCAGATTTCCACTCAAAAACATACATCTGAAGAAGCTATGTATCATTTTAACAAAAAATCAGAGTTTTGTTGAATAATTTGATTATAAAAATGGAAACAATTTTTAGAATATTTGATACTCCTAGACATTATTCAAGACGAGTTCCCCTTCTAATATTATGTACTTTCGCATACATAAGATGAATTTTCAAAAAAGGGCATCTTCGAAATTTTTTACTTGATTTTTTAAAAATTATGATTGGTAAATAAAAAACAGATTCAACAACTTTTTAAAAACATGTTGTGCCAACTTTTTCAAAATGTTCGTAATTTCCGGTAGTTTGAAAAAAAACTCATTTGCTTATTTGTGATTTTGATATTTTTGCCAGCTTTGAAACGTTTTTAAAAATCGATAATTATTACATCTCAACATTCCCAACATTTTTTACTCAAAAACGCAACCTTTACAAACTTTTGCAGCAGATTCAGAAGCCAAATTGTAAAAAATTTGATAACCATTCGAAAAACAACGACTTGCCTTGAGCATACAGTTTTGCAGATGTGATGATAATTTTTTCTCGGAAAATTAAGGTAGAAACTCTATTATGGAGAACCTTAGGTAATTTTGATGGAGATTAATAAGAAATTAATGATTTTTTTACAATTAAAAATGTTACCGCATCACGAACGTTCTGTAAATTTGATACAAGACAAAGACTGAGTTAATGATCATTAATTCGAGTTTGCAAAATGTTTGGAATTTTCGTGAGGCAATGAGAACAAATTTCGCAAAATAATTTTTATAAACAATATGCCGATCCGCTTGCGTTTCGCAAAATCTTATTTTCTACATAATTTATTATTTTTTTAAATATAAACATTGATGTATCTTTTCGAAATGAACAATTTTTCACCTCAACATTTTTTTCTTATATCGTAAAGTTTTTTGGACACTTGTCATTCTTATTTAGAATGTTGTTTTTTTGGATTGAAACAGAAGCTATGTACTTGATGAGAAAACAGTTGGAGAAAATTTTTAGGTTTTTTAAAGTTAAAGAATGTTGATCACAAACAATATTTTGATCACAAAAATTTTTCCTTGTCTCGTACAGTTTAGCCGCAAAATGGATTTTGTTTCATTTCTGATTTTTTTTTTTCATTCAAACAAAAACTAAGCGTTCTATCAAAAAGAAGAATGAAAGATATTTGAAAATAAACAATTTTGATCACACATATTTCTTATTATCTCGTTTAATTTAGCCGCAAAATGGATTTTTTCTAGTATTATATTTTGTATAAAACAAAAACTGCGCGTCCTAAAAAAATTATTTTTCACCAATTTGTAGACCTTTTCAGAATGAACAATTTTGTATTAAAATATTTTTTCCTATATCGTATAGTTTAGCCGCAAAATGGATTTTGTTTTATTTCTAATATTATTTTTTTGACAAAAACAATACTGCGCGTCTTATCAAAAAATATTTGGGATCAAATTTGTAGATCTTTTTAAAGCGAACAATTTGGTTTCTAAATATATTTTTCCTATCTAATACAATGATTTTTGTGAATAAGAATTTTTTTTTACACTTTATTTTCTTTTTTTTAGCTTATATTTAGAAAAGTTTTCGGGACATTAACGAGCTGCAAGCTGATAAATATACATCATGGAATATAATATAAAATTGATGTATGCAATTTATTTATGTGCAATAATCTTGCATAAAATAAACTAAAAATGAATGAAAGAATGCGATACCATGTTTCAACCAAAAAGTTACTTTTCAACCAATAAGATGAACTTTTTACGAAAATAATATAATCTTCAGCCAAAAAAGTAGAATTTTCGAAAGAACAGTTGAAGTTTTGAGCCCAAAAAAAGGACTTCCTACAGAACCAAATAGTTCGATTTCCAATATAAAAACAATGACGTGCCTCAAAAAAATGACGAATTATTTATCGACGAAACAGTTGAATTTTCAATCAAATAGTTAAATTTAATTTACAAAATGCAATTTCCAACTCAAGAAGACGAATTTATATATATGCAGCTCAATTTTTAACATCAAAAATATAAATTAGGAACATAAATTTCATTTTTATTAGATAGTTCAATTTCCTGTCAAATAAATAAAACTATATATCCAAAATGGTGAATTTAAACTGAACAGTTAAATTTTCAAACGCTTCATGGAGATTTTCTACTGAAACAACTTAATACTTGAAAATATAAATATAAACAAAAAAAATTATTTCTTTGATCAAATAGTTAAATTTTCCCGTGTAAAATCAGGATTCTCTACAAAACAGCTCACTTTTTTACCTGATAATATGGATTTGAACGGAAATTCCGAATTCTGAACGAATCGTTGCATTTCAAGCGTAAATCCCTATAGGGATTTCCTGAAAACAGTTTTTTTTCATACAAAAATAAAAATTTTTAACAAAAAGGTTGATTTTCAACGAGACCATGGACTTTCCAAAAAAAAAAAACTAATTTTCTATAAAACATTTAAACTTCCAACCCAATATTATTATCTTCATAATATTGTAATTTTTGTGGATGATGATTTTTTTTCTGCTCCCTATTTTCTTTCTTAGATAATATAAGTTCAAGGAAAGAAAAACAGAAAATAGAGGTCTTTAAAGTAGTCGTTTTTGTGTCTCGTCAAATTATTGCCGTCTAGCTTACATACTGACAAAAATAGATTTAAGTAAATTTTTCACGCTTTTGTCCAATATTTCCGAAGTATACCCACATAATAAAAAAAATTATTAATAAATAAAAGACCTCTTTCATTCCCCTTCTAACCTAAAATCAAACAACTGAAGCTCTGTGATTATTGTAATTTGTAAACAATTGATTTATGTGCTATAAACCCGTATAAAAAAAAATGCGGAAACAATTTTAAATGACGAGCAAGAAATATTTTGCAGCAAGTTTATTATTAGGATACTTCAACGTTACGTAATGTTAATAAATGTATTACTGTTCCGATCCAGACATTTTATGGATAATTCCGACCATTCAATTGCACCTTTGCATAATATTATGAACTTTTTTCCTTGCATTTTTATTCGTTCATTATTTATTAGTTTTCGTCAATTTAATATTATGATATTTTGCTAAATAAATATTGATAATATATTAAAGTATATAATGAACTCTATGCTCAAATTTCCCTCTTATTTGAATTGTAAAATTGAAAAGACGAAATACAAAACTGTTGAATTTTCAACCCGAAAATGTGAATTCTCAACGAGAAAGTTCATTCATACCAAAATTTTCCAATCTATTTCATTCTCGATCGAAAAAGATAAAATTGAAAAATCTCAGTCCCTCATAAAAATAAATATAAATAATTTAGCTGGATTTTTCACGCGCGATCATACATTCAAGAAAAAAGCAAAACATCCTCAAACTTTTTGATAATTACTCAAAAAACTGCAGCCTTAATGGGAAAGGAAGAGTTAAAAAAATTTCAGTAGTTTTTTATATAGGTTTACTGCACATAAATCAATTGTTGACAAATTAAAAAAATCTGAGCGCTTCAGGAGTTTGATTTTAGATTGAAGGGGGAATAAAAAAGGGTTGTTTATTTATTTATTTTTTTTATCATATGAGTATACCTAGTAAATACTCAACAAAAGTGAAATAAATTTATTTAAATCTATTTTTGTAAGTATGTAAGCTAGACAGAAATAATTTGACGAGACACAAAAACAACAACTTGAAAAACCTCCATTCTCCGTTTTTCTTTCCTTGAACTTATATTAGCTAACAAAAAAAAGGGGATTTACATAAAATATCAGTATTCACACAAATTGCGATACTATGAAGATAAGAATATTGGGTCAGAAGATCAAATGTTTTGTAGAAAATGGCTTTTTTTCCTTGGAAAAAGTCCACGGTCTTGCTGAAAATTACCCTCTTTGTTGGAAATTTATATTTTTGGATGAAAAATTAAACTGTTCTTAGAAAATACTCATTTTACGCTTGAAATCCAACTAGTCGATTCAAATTTGGAATTTTCGTTCAAATCCACGTTTTCGAGGTAAAAATTGGGCTGGTTGTAGAGTATCTTGAATTTACGCTGGAAACTTTAACTTTTTCATGGAAAATTCGTCATTTTGGGTTGAAAATTCAATTATTTTTATAGGAAATTCAACTACTTGATCAAAAATGAAATTTATTGTTCAAATTCATATTTTTGTTTGAAAATTATGTTATTTTTATTGGAAATTCATTCATTTGATCAAAAATAAAATTTCTTGTTTAACTTACTATTTTCAAGTCAAAAATTGAGCTGTTTTGTAGGAAATCCCGGTTTTAAGCTGGGAAATTTAAATTTTCTGTAAAAAATCCGTCATTTTGGATTTAAAGTTCGAATAAATTTATAGGAAATTCGACTGTTTGATAAAAAAAAATTTTTTTTTTTAAATTCATATTTTTAAGTTATAAGCTTTTTTATAGGAAATCCCAGTTTTACGGCGGAAAATTCAACTTTCAAGTAAAAAATTCGTCATTTCGGATTTAAAATTCTATTCATTTGATAGGGAATCCAACTATTTGATCAAGACAAAATTTTTATGTTCAAATTCATATTTTAATGAATTATGCTGTTTTGTAAAAAATCTCCATTTTACGTTTAAAAATTCAACTGTTTAGTTCAGGTTTCGTCATTTTGGTTTAAAAATTATGTCATTTTCATCAGAAATCCATTTATTTAATGAAAAAGAAGTTTTTTGTTCAAATTTATAATTTCAGGTTAAGAATTGGTCTATTTTCTGAAAAATCCTTATTTTAAATTGAAAAATTAAACACCTACGTTGAAAATTCGTCATTTGTTTTGGATTAATAATAAAACTGTTCTGCAGAAAATCCCTCTTTAACGTTAAAAAATTCAACTGTTTCGTGAAAAAATCATTATTTTGTATTTGAATCTTTATTATTTCATAGGGGATTCAACTATTTGAATACGAATGAAACTTTTCGCAGGAAAAATCAAATTATAAGGTCGAAAATTCAAATGTTTTCTGCGAACTTCGTATTTTCAGTTCTAAAATTAGATCGTTTTGTTAAAAAATCGTCTTTTTGTATCAAAAATTCTATTGTTTTTATAGGAAATTCAACGATTTCATAATGGATGGAATGTTTGGTCCTTATTTACATTTTCAGGTTGAAAATTAGGCTGTTTCGTAGAGAATCCCTATTCACGCTTCAAAATCCAACCCTTTTGTGGAATAACCGTCATTCATGATCAAAGATTCTATTATTTTCATAGAAAATTTAACTATTTGATAGAAAATTTGTTCAAATGCATATTCTCAAGTTGAAAGTTGAGTTGCTTTGCATAAAATCTCTTTTTACGTTCAAAAATTCACCTGTATTTCCAGGATTCGCCATTTTGGGTTGAAAATTCAATTATTTTCATAGGGAACTCAACCACATTATATGAAATGAAATTTTTTCTCGAATTTACATTTTTTGGGTAATCATAAAGCTGTTCTGTAAAAAATCCCAGTTTCACGCTCGAAAATTCAACTGTTTCTCCAAAAATGGGCTTTTTGTATTTGAATCTCTATTATTTTTATTGGGAGATTCAACTATTGAAAACCGAATGGAATTTTTGGCTGGAAAATCATATTTTAAGGATAAAAATTCAACTATTTTGTGCGAACTCCCTATTTTCAATTTCAAAATTGGATCGTTTTGTTGAAAATCCGTCTTTTTGGATGAGAAATGCTATCGTTTTTGTAGAAAATTAAACTGTTAAAAAGATGAAATTTATGTTTCTAATTTATATTCTTAGGATAACATTTAGCTATATTGCAGAGATTTCCTATTTTACGCTTGAAATTTCAAATGATTTGTTAAAAATTCAAACGATTTTTTGGAAATTCGTCATTTTGGGTTAAAAATCGATTATAATAATAGAAAATTAAACTATTTCATCAGGTATGAAATTTTTTCTTAGGATTCCTAATATCTGACTTACGTTTAAAAATTCAACTGATTTTTTCAGAATCTGTCATTTTGGATTGAAGATTCTAATATTTTTATGCAGGATTCAACTATTTGGATTAGAATGAAACTTTTTGTTGAAAATTAATATTTTCAGGTTAAAAATTCACCCAGAATAGACAGTTTTGCAGAGAGTAGTTGAATTGTAAAATTGAAAAGACGAAATACAAAACAGTCTGATTTTTTGCCCGAAAATATGATTTTTCAACCAAGAAGTTTATTCATACAAACATCTTTCAATCTATTTTATTTTCGATTCAAATTGTTGAAATTAAAAAATCTCAGTCCCTCACAAAAATATAATAATAATTTGTAATAAAAAAAACAGAATAATAATTACTTAAAAAACCGCAGCCTTAATAAAAATAATATTGTTCAAAAACTACTGAATTTTCCTCCTGTTTTTTGCGCCAAGAACTGACACACACTTCGTCCAACGAAAGTGAATGGGAACGAGTTTTAGCGACCACTTTTACTTGGAACATGTATGAACACTTTATCTTCGATTCACTTTATTTTCTTTTTCCCTTAGGTTTTTTAAAAATAAACGTGTCCAAATGTGTATAATAAAATAATAATCACCACAAATGTTTATTAAATAAAACTTGTTAATACATGAAAATCACTGACCTTTTTAAAAATAAAAACAGAAATGAATGAGGATCGATGTTGCACTTTTGAGAGAATTGTTGACTGTCAAAGACACCCAGAAACGAAGATCCTACGTTGGTGACGACCAAATCGCAACTGACTGGATGAAGCGGAAGCGCGGCAGAGCAGTACGGGCTGGTTGTATTTGTAACACAGACACTAAAGCGAGCCACCAATACAAATGCAATTGGCCTCGTGCAGCTATAAGCGTCACTATTCATTTAGACAAGTATCTCGAACTCATATTCAATGTTTTAATGTATGGTGGCCACTGATCATAAATATAACCATGAATCATTTTTAGATACTATTATAATTATTTATTATTATTATTTGTGTTCAGTAATTCAACCCTCTGGGTAGAATTTTGTTTTTAGGTTGTGGATACAAAACCGGTAACGTTAAAAAAAATTTCCGGTACCGGTAAAAACAAAAAACACGTGAGCCGCCGTAAAACGGCCGGCAAAAGTATTAACTCGATGTGATGAAAATTAAAGTTGTTCATATTTGAACTCTTTGAACAAAAAAAACAGTGTGTATATTAGACCACGCGGTTGAAGCGCAAGTTTAATATAAAGAGAAGAAGAAGAAGAAAAAGAAGAAGAAAAGAATGAAGGAAGAAAGGGAGGAAGATAGAAAGAAAGGAAGAGAGAGAAAAGGAAGAATGAAGGAATAAAGGAAGAGAGAAAAGAAGATAGGAAAAAGGAAGAAAGAAAGGAGAATGAAGAAATGCAGGGAGAAAGGAAGGAAGGTAGAAAGAATAGAAGGGAAAAAGGAAGAAAGAAAGAAGAGGGAAGGAGCGAAGGTAGAAAGGAAGGTGAATAGAAAGGAAGGAAGGGGAAAAAGGAGAAAGAACAGAAAGAGAGGAAAGAAACAAGAAAGAGAAGGGAAGACGGAAGTGAGTTAGGAAGGAAGAAAGAACGTATAAAAGAAAGGAAGGGAGTGAGAAACAAAGGCAGAAAGAAAGGAAGCAAGGGAGAAAGAAGAAGAAGGAATGCAAGAAGGAGGATAGAAAGGAAGGAAGGAGAGAAAAAAAGGAAAAGGAAGGAGGAATGAAAGCAAGAAAGGAATTTCTAAGAAACAAAACTGGAAAGAACATTAGGAAAGAAGGAGGAGAAGGAAGAAGGAATCGAAGAAGGAAGGGGAAAAAAAGGAGAAAGTAAGAAATAAAGAGGAAACAAACAAAGAAAGGAAGAAAGAGAAAATGAGAGAAAGAGGAAAAGGAAGAAGAGAAAAAGGAGAAGGAAAGAAGAAAGCTAAAAGGAAAAAAGAAAGAAATAATGAGAAAGGAAGGAAGAAGGAAGAAAGAAGAGAGAAGGAGGAAAGAAAGGAAGAGAGGACGAAAGAAAAAAAGGAAGAAGAAAGGCAAGAAGGAAGATAGAAAGGAAGAAAGGAGAGAAAAAAATTTGCCCGCTTCGCGGGCACATTCTCATCGCGCGCAGCTCGCTTCGCTCGCAAGTATCAGCGCGCCTAGGGCGCGCGTC
>WSXT02029377.1:0-13790 GCA_011762715.2 Neuroterus valhalla | reverse complement strand
TTCGGACTTTGGATTTTGACTCGTAACGTCACCGCGCGGACAATACTTTTACGCGCTTTCGAGCGCTCGGCGAGTTGCTGCCTCCAGGGGCTCAATTATTAACCCCCCCCCCCCCCTTGTGAGCATATTTTATCATTACCAATATACATACAGCTATAAGCATTTTTGCTGACCCCCCTCCCCCACCCGTTCCCAAATGCTTACGTAATGCTTGAAAAACCCCTAAAACTGAAACCAGTCTGTGTTATGCAAGAGTCTGTTTCTGGTCAAGAACTGAATGACTGACTGAAATAGGATAAGCAGAAAGGATTACGGTTTCAGAAATATCTTCTTGCTAGTAGAACGCAATTTGAATTGAAACTTTGAAATAAACCAAATAACTCAAATAAGGATCTTTATTTCGAAGATGAACCTCTAAAAAAGCAACAAACAACTCACCAGATCGATCCGATGGATGTACAGAAAGATAAAATCCTTGATTTCCGCGAGGATTATTAACCCAATGTTGAAGAGGTCCGCTAACATTAAGAGTAATCCAACCTTCTCTTACAGTAGCGTTGACAGAATCCACATATTGCAGTTCTCGTGTCCTGGAAAAAAATCTGTTTTAAAGCTTTCTAATTTGGTAAGCTATGTATTTCGAATAGTATTAGTCGTGAAGGTATTTCAATTTGAAGATTTTGAAGCTTTTAAATTGATTGTCCGCTGCTTTATCTAACCTTTGTACTTCTTGTTATAAGATATCTATAAAAATAAATGAATATTGCACATTTTTTGAGCATATCATATTGATTATATTGATAACCTTAGATTTTGATGAATGACAAGAAAAATTCGAAATAAAATATACCCATCTTAATAGCATTTTATTAACCGACGGCAGTAGCTACACGGAAAAAATTTGTCCTATTATAAGTGTAGAACTCAGTCTGGGAATCCTGGATGGGTACCAAAATTTTATAAAAATTGAAAGCCTCCTTCTCTAAATAATTACAAGAAATTTCAATAATTAGTGCAAGAAAGAACCACATATGAAATATGAAGGGTGTTCTAAAGCAAAATAAAAAAAGTCTTGTTGCTAAGCAGACACCAGGTTTGCAGTCTTGTGAGAAACGGCCAGTACTGGGTTAAAAACCCCTGCTACCCTGAATCATATTTTATTTTATTTCTTCAACGTGAAATATTTCTTTGAAATGTTCTATACTTAAATGTTATATTATAGATAACTATGTCATTGGATTATTTTTAGTTTTTCAATGCTTAAGATCTCTTGAATTGTATAAGTGCTGGAAGATTTATAATATGAGTAAGATAAATATTTTTCTCTTGAATAACTTCAAATATACACATAAAAATTAATTGTAATTAGAGCAAAAAAAAATCTTTTTCATTAGTGATAAAAGAAGATATTGCATGTTTTATGGTATTTTCCTTCTATACTCCTTAAATTTAAATTTCAGAAAATGATCTTTTTTTCAATCATCAAATTATTTAGCAGAAAATAACATTTCTTATTAAAAAATCATATTTTCGAGTTAAAACTTCCACATTTTTGTCCCAAATTTATAGTTAGGTTCGAAAATTAACTCTTTCATTGAAAAATAGCATATTTCAGTTAAAAATTTTTAATGTTCTTCAGATGTCTCGTCTCATTGGCTTGAAAATGCAACAACTTTGTTGGAAACTGATATATTTTCTTGAAAACTCATCTTTTCGGAGAAAACATTACACTTTTTGGTAGGAAATTTATTTTATTTTTGATTAAAGTTTTCACCTTTTTATGGTTCTAAGTTTAACTGCATTGTGGAAAATTCATTTTTTTTTTGAAGATTCACCTTTCAGTTTGAAAATTTAACTCTTTTGTTGAGACATCGTTTCTTACTTAGTTAATTTGGAGCCCCGAAAATCCATTAAGTTAGTAATAAAAGAAGATACTGCATTCATTTTTATCTTCTTTTTTACTCTTAAAATTTATGGGTTAATGAACGTGCTTTTATTGTTCACTCCATCGGTTGAGTTGTTAAACCTTCGATGGGTGCTGATTCTTAGCTCGTCAAGATTCGAACGTTAAGTACGGACAAGAGTGGTTAGTGCTTGGATGGATGACCATTTGTGATCGCATTTTCGTTGCCAGTAGCTGTCGAGCGGGACGTTTGACACCTAAGATGTATGCAGGCACTCGACGTAATCCAATGTCTACATACAAACTCGTATGTCGATAACCGGTCACGCTCGAGAGTTTTGGGTTCCTGCAGTTTTCCATTCTCCTCACCAAATGTTCAAGCAAATGGGAGTGGTTTGCTTTAAGGCATTCATAGTTCGTCGCCTTGAGTTTTAAGACCGATCGCTGCAATAATAACCAAAATTGTTGAATAAAAATTCGTTTCTTAAATTTTATTTGTATTCAATTAAAATGCGATTCCAAGATAATTGGACATAGGAGAGGAGGTGTAAAAATTGCACAAAGAACGTATTGGCATCAATTATAGACAGCACTATTTCAGAATTGTTCTTTTTTTACATTTGAAAACCTAAAAATTTGCAGGGTTTTCAAATGAAGTTGGGTTTTATGAAATTACATTTTTTTACTCCGAAATGCTCCCAGATAAGAGATATTCCATGATACCGGATTCCTAGCATTGCAAAGTTATGATAAATTTTCGTTACGAATGTATAATGCTTTTAATACATAAACATCTGTCTGAGAATGAGGAGCGATGAAGAAATATGCTCAATTGGAGCAGGAACCCCCGAAGGAAAAATTACTCAAAATTATTTTTCTAGAATTTTGGAATCTGTAAGTATCAAAAAATATATTAAACGTTTCAAATAGGTCATTAATTTAGTTCCTAAAATTCAAGTTCAAACATATTTTCCATTTAATGAATAAATGAATAAATGAAATGTATGTATTATTATCATAAATTGTCTGTAAGATTATTGAAATTCCTTTCTAATATCCTGAAATATTCTAACAAAAAGTGATACAAATAAATAATAAACAATTGATTAAAAAAAAACCAAAAGCCTTCTGGTGCGAGAAAATCTGTGCACATTGCACATTAAAAAACGTATTGTAAGAAACTGAGTTGCCAGATTGTCTGGAAGAGGTGGAGGTAAAATATGTATATCCTGAGGAAGAGGGAGAAGATAATGTTGAACGAATGCGTCCACGCATTTGGAGAAAGAGACGAGCATCAACTTCGTGCGTAAAACAGCGGAGGTCAATTCCAGACGAGACTCAAATTTGCTAATTTACTTCAATTTGCAGAATAGCGTTTCCTGCTCGGTAACAGACATTTCACTTTGACTTGTAGACACGTAAACGCTCATTTCACAAACCATCGTCAACTATACCCTTGATTTTTATGTTTATTTCAAACATATTTGGACTTTTATTAATGTCTATGCGTATATTTTATAATAATAATAATTGTATAATGATAAGAATTCGAGGATACATATTCTAATAAAATAAGTAAATCTGAATAATAAATTATATGAACATCAGAAAGTTTGATAAAAATGAGAATATAAAATGGAATGATCTTTCGTTCCAGGAAATTTTATTTCTAAATCAAGGGTTTCATGATTACTGAATTTAGGGGTAGATACACTCGTATCTGACGCCTTTTGAATCCCTTATTGAATTCCTCCAAATGCTCGTATATTCTTTTGAATACTCAATAAGTAATTTGAATAAATTCAGCTGAATTCTGTGAATTCTGGAATTCTAAGGACTAATGCATCTGAGACCTCGAATGATACATGGCTATATCACATCAACCAGTTTCTTGAATTTATTGGCATTTTCTTTTTCCATTCCTCTTCCATTATTTATATTTTTTTCTGGATTCCTTTAATCCTCTCAAAATGCAGTCAGTGATATGTAGAATTCCTAAAATAACAAAATTTGCTGCATTGAAATTTCTTCTTACATTCTCATTCTGAATGAGGAGGTATTGGTTTTATGCGAAAAATGTTTTTCACGGATATTAATTAAATCTCCACGTTTTGAGACCCACTGAGCCAGAAAAAACGATTTTTACGAAGGTTTCTGTCTGTCTGTAATCTGCAATACACAGACTCGATAACTTTCGAAAAAATGATCATATTCGATTGTGCTTTGGTGCAATTTTTCAAGGCACAAAAAGGAAGGACGAGTCCTCAACCAGTTATTTTTGACCAACGGTTCTGGTTTTGTCCATCGAAAAAGCATTTTAAAAATCAAAAATGCACATTTTCGCTCAAACTATGCAAGGTGCAAAGAAATGTTAAGGATTAAAATTATCAAATTAGAAAAGATCTAAAAATTTTCAGAAGACCACTTTTTTCATAAGATGCATAGTTTTTGTTCAAATCGAGAAAAATATTACAGAAAACGAGAAATTTCATTTTTCAGCAAAACTATGCGAGATGCGAAAAAAATGAAAAGCATCAAAAGTGTTAATTTAATTTTGCTTATTTTTCGATGAGAAGAATAAATTTTGTTTCATTAGCGATAATGCGCAGCCAAAAATAAAAAAATACCATTTTCCAGCCAAAAAAAAAGAGACAAGAAGAAATATTAAATAGAAAAATTGTTCATCTTAGAAGGGTCTTCAATTTTTATATGAACTATTTTTTAATGAGACGTTTATTTTTTGTTTTAATCGTGAGAACGTTAAACAATGAAAAATTCAATTTGCTATGCGAGATGTCAATGTGACGCGCTCCGAAGAAAGGGATCTAAGAGCAAAAAAATCGATTTCAAGGATTATGGTCGTTTTATATTAATTAAGGGTTGCTTTCTAATAAAAAATAATAATCCTCAAATCGACTTTTTCGCTCTTAGGTCTTTTTCTCCGGAACGCGTCACAAATATTGGTGGCGAATATTCTTGAATAAATTTGTTTAAAAGAAAAGTTTTCTAAAAAATAACAGAAAAATTCAATAGCCTTCATAGAAGTAGAGGTTTTCAATAGTTTTGCAATATTAGCAACTGTGTTTATGCATTACACTATAAACTGAATCAAGCGCGTAAGTATCCGAGCACGTAACGCGAGGCTAATACATCATCGAACGCGAAGCGCGAGATTCGAATGACGCGCGCCCTAGGCGCGCTCAAGCTTGCGAGCTGCGCGCGTAGTGCGCCATGAGAATGGGCCCGTACAGCAGGCAGATTTTTTGTTTTCATCAGTGGTAAAAAATTAAGAAAAATGATGAAATACGTAAAATTGGTTTTTAAGACAAGAATGCTGGAAGCTTTCCTTCTCGTCCGGCTTTCTTCGCGGATGGCTCTAATCGAAACTCTTGTTATTTAGAATTGCAATGAAATTTAAAATTTGCTTTGCTACGGTCTTGCTTCTTTGTCTTTAGAGGGCTATTCAATATTCGGTCAAAAGGTAGGAAAAAAGGAGAAAAATGGAGTTTTCAGACCAGTATTCGATAAGCTTTCCTTTCAGTCTTATTTCCTTTCAGGACGGCTCAAATGAAAGTTCTTGGTATGCAGGATTGCGATAAGCAGTATGTAGATTTTTTTATTTAATATCTTTCTTTTTTATTATCATTAAAAACTAGGGAAAATTATTATCATAATACAACAGGAATTTGTTAGCCTACAAAGCCCTTTTTACAAAAGTTGTACGTACTCCAATTTCTTAATGATTCAAGGGCTGTTAAAATTAATATAAAACGCGTAACTCTTATGCTTATCCAGAGGAGTAACGTGTTCTGAAAACGCACTGCTGGTGCTAACTCAAGCGTCTTTTTAGCAGCCATCGATTTTGTCTTCTTTGCTTCCAGAATTAAATCCGTGAATATAGGCTCACCTTAAATTCATGCTCAAAGTACAAATATTTTGATACCATATTCTTAAATTCTACCATTTCAGTTATTTTCGTTAAAAATATTGTGATATTTATTAGCACAACAAAATAAAAATTTTCGGGATCTCAAAAGATTTTTAAAAGTCCGCTGCCAGTCCTAAATTGGTCATTCCCATCAAACACGCGTGTCTAACGAGTCTCAGGAAGATAAGGATGAGAAGACGAGACAACGAAAGGAAGAAGACAGGGGTGGTCTCTTGTCCCTTCCTGAAGCTAAACTAAAACCTAGGTTTATAGTAGATCCGAAGGCACAGGTAGAACAAATACCTGAAATTTTTTCAGGAACTTAAGGACCGCCAAATTAGGGACCAGATGACGATGTCAAAACTAAGGATGGAGCTAATTTCCGAGAAAACTCGAAATTGGTCTCCCAACATTTCCTGACAAGGATGTAATTTTCAGTTATTTTTTTAAAATCAAAAACAACCACCAGGAATTCCAGATCTTTATCAAAATAGCGAGAACTTTTGAGATTAGAATGATAAACCTCAATTCTAAATATTGAGTTGTAACCATAGTCTTCACAAATAGAACCCTCTAGCTTGTATAGCATTCTTCACTCATTTTAGTCCTTTGGAGTTGACTATCTATTCCGCACACTTCTTGCACAATATACTTTTTTTAAATAAATAAATAATATCTTACCCACTCTTGGTACGCATTACACGATATGCTGTTATCGTATGAGATCCTCTATTTCTGCGATTCCTCACAGTCTCTATGCTACGATAAAGTCTCAGTTCTGCGCCAATTATTTGCTCTCCAGGTGGTATTTCGGAAACATCAAACCAGAGTCTCTTTCCTCGCTCGTGTCTGACGCCTGACACGTGACGATCTAAATAATAGAAAAAGCTACAATTAATTTATATTCCATTCAAGATCCAATGAAAGAAGCACAAATGTCAAATTTAAATAATTATTTTGCTAAGAAAATAATGAATGATAAAATGACCACATAATAATATTATAAAATATAGATGCCTAAAATCGTATTATGAATTATGTCATCTCCTGCTTATTCAACCAAGTGAGTATAGGTATCTATAGGTATCAAGTTTACCAATGAGCTAGTACAATAATCATAGTGATGAAAAGTCTATTGATGTGGACTGTATGGATTCGCACCCCTGACGTGAAACGTGACGGTTCAGTCGAACAACCTTCTAGGGTCTTTCTTTGCACGACATCACTCAATGGAATGCATTATGTCGTTCCTATTAACTCTTTCAAAATTACTTGTTTTCTCAAAGAACAGATTTTTTTTTCTTGAACAGAATTTGATTCATCAGAAAATTATTTCACTGCTAAACGAAAGTATACTGCATAGAAAATATAAATATGTATCTATATTTTTACATTATTTTTATTATTATTATAATTATTATTATTATAAATAATAATAATAATGATAATAATTTCAATAATAATTTGGAAATGTAACTGATATGGAAAAGTTTAAGTAAGAGATGTGTAGGAGAAGGAGACAGGGACAGGTAAATTACAATAAAATAAAATATATTAATATTTAATATTAACAAAAACAGCCATTTCCTCCTCAAATTATTTATAATTCTTTTGAATTCATGGAAATTCTTTTAAAAATAAAAATGGAAGATGAGTGAAAAATAATTTTTTCATTAATAACAAAAAAGAATAACAATTTTGTTATTTGGTTTTCAAATCTTAGTCTTACAAATACTCCACGTAAAAATCTTTCCTGAAATAATTTGGATTCCATTCAAATGCATTTGATTGCAGACGTTCAATCGCATGCGATTTTCTAAAAAACTGTACGAAAACACTGAAAATTGCATTTTAGGTTATGTGTTGGTTTGAGTTATTTATTACCGTGATGTTTCACCTCCAACTTAACTTGAAATTGAAATAATTAATAACAAAAGTGAGCCGTGAGTTTTTCAGACAATAATAATAGTGGTGCAATAAATCACCCGAAGAGACGCATAACTTGACACAGGTGAAGTACTCCAGAAAAACAAAAATTAACCTATTCTTTGTATTTTTTATTTCAAAATATTCTTTCGACTTGAATTTGGATAATTTTGTACGTAGTTTGATTAATTTGAATGTTTTCACGGTAATAACAGTGAAATTCTAAGGACTAAAGTAACACCTGCTGTACATAATAAATTATTATTTCTTTCTGAATCTTACTTTGTATGAAATGTCTAATTGAAAAGCAAAAAATCATCTACTTTTCCCTGAATTCTTATGAATTAACTTCAGTTCTACTGTATGTATTGCAATCTTTGCCAATTATTTGGATTCTTCCGAATTCACTTGAATTTTTAAATTGGTAATAATTTACTTCAATTCCATTTGAGTTCTTTTGAATTTACTTGAATGTAAAGGAATTTGTGATATAAGTATTATTGAATTCTTCTGAATTCTTTTCAATTCCACTCGAGCATATTTATCTATTTTTTAACTCTTTATTGTATTCCTTTCCATTGTTTAAAATTTAGGTGCATACTTAGAATCGCGTAGCGATGAAGCCCTCTTCTAAATTGCAGAATTTCAGAAATATTCGTTACTTGTAACAACTCATTCCCCAAAACTGTACCCTAATAAAAAACAATTACAACTCTGGAAGTTCTGGTAGTCAATAATTCAGGTAAGATCATCGGATAACTCGCGTGCCCAAGTTGGCACGTATTGATTTATATAATGTGAATCGGCTGAAGGATAAACTAGGGGCTAAGGCTAAACGGACCGCGATCGATTCGCAGCACTAAATCGTCCTTTTCTTCTTCCACTTTCATCGTCGACAGGACCTCTCTCTTCTTTTATTTATTTTATTTTTTCCTTTTTCTCTGTTCTTTTTTCTTTTTTCTTTTTTCTTATTACTTTTTATTGTCCTTTTCTCTCACTCCTCTTCCCATTCCGTATCAGGACTCATTCCACCGTGCTTCTTAGCTTCTCAGGGAGGCTAAGTAATGCCTAATGTTCGAGGTGGATAAGGGCATAAAAATTAGTTTTGTTTCTCTCGGACGGTCGCATTCCAAAGGCACCTGATTGCCGCAAGCGAACGAGCGGGCCCCACTCGGGGTGGTCCGAATAGCTTGGGACCATCCTGGAGCGTTCAGCAAAGCGGTTTTCTTTTTTGGCCCTTAAACTACCCACCCTTCACTCTTCCCCGCATCTTCTTCTTCTTCTTCTTTTTTTTTTTTTTTTTTTTTTTTTTCTTAACTACGCATACACACGCTCTACAGTCTCAGGTAGTCAAAAAAGGCCATACACGCGCGTGCCACCCTCAGAAAGGAAAATAGATCAAGTTTTCGACAGCTGATGCCCGCAGTTAATAGGAGCATGAGTCATCGTTCGATTCCTTCCTCGAATTCAATTTCAAACTAAATAGGAAAAAGCCTACTAATTTTAAAGTTTTTTATAACAATGATAGTTTGACAGATTTTTAATTTGGAAACATCACTGTAAAGCATTATTGTAAAGAATTCTGTATAAAATATAAATATTGAATTTCTTGATATTTGTGAATGTCAAATTAAATAGTTCTTAAAATTTAGGTATTGCCAATTAAGTGCAACTAAACAAGAGAAGAATTTATTTCGGTACGGGGAATTTGAACCTTCAAAGCAGGGCCGAATGGGGATAGAGAATCAGCCCGGGAATAATGGCCTGAACAAAAAATGATTGAGAATCACGAAGCAAAACGGACCAAATTGCTTGAAATAGTACCAGCTCACGGGGATTTTTCCTATAAAGTATAAATCCACCTTACTAAACCGAGTCTGTTATAATTACTTTAACATGACGAATTTTTAAGACAGTGCCTTACTCCGCACGACCACCTTGTCACCCAGTGAGAGAAATATTTACATATTTGAAAACGTAATTAAAGAGCATTTGAAGATGAACATTGTTCTGCTCTTCGAGAGACCGTCCAAAAAGAGCGTTATAAACTGGACGTTATATGCTGAAAAATACAATCTCTTCACGTGCTTAATGAATATTTTTATTTCACCAATCAATCAGAATATCTAGCGTTATTATTAACAATCAACATCAATGATCATCATAGATTACCATTAATTATCACTATTATGAATTATAATTTATTCATCAACAATGCAATGCACACCGGAAGTTCTTGCGGGAGGAATACTTATAAAGTTAAAGTCTGCAATAAAATTCCACAAATTGTTGGAAATGAATAAACTGATGTTGAAAATTGAATATCGCGAGCTTTGGTGCAGAAAACAACCTTTGTTGTGTAGTGCAGACTGTACTGTTTTGTGGAGAAAAATACAATAAAACATTTTTTTGCGGGAATCGCTAGAAGAGCATTCAAAAAACTTAACCTGAAAAATGCGGGATCGTTCAGGGGCAAGTTTTTGAGAAAACTCAAAAAGTTTTTGGAATTAATATATATCGGAAACGGTAGGTTTTTGGGAAAATTTGTAAGAATAAGAATGTTGGGGTAAATGTTCTCTACAACTTTTTTCATTGAGTTGACATGCTGCGATGAAAAGTACAATTAATAGATGGCGCTAAAGTACCCAAAAAAGCGTTGTCTCGCTTTTTGGTACAGAAAAAAAATTTTTATTGCAAAATTGTCAATGAAAAAGTTGTTTGTCTCAGAAAAACCTACAAAGTTTATGCAGAAACTTTTCTTGTCCGACTCACCCTTCACGAGTTATAGCGTGACAAACCTGTCACCGTAGATTTCCTATTGTTTCCGACGGGGGCGACGTCAGTGTGGCTAAATAATAAATCATTACTTCAGACTGAATACATCATTTTTTTGTAAGTAGGACTTTTAAATCATTCCTAATTATGATAAATTATTATTATCAATTAATATTTATTATTATTAATCTTTTCCAAAACTATGCTGACTTCAGTATTGAACGCTATTTAAGAAGGGTTTTTTAAAATTTATATCAAGCGAGCTGTACAAAAATGTGCTGATATTTGTTGTTGAGCGTGTTACATGGAAAATACGCTTTTTTTTTGGTACTTTAGCACCACATATCAATTGCACTTTTCATCGCAGCATGTCGACCTAATGAGAAAAGTAGAAAATATTGCCCCCAACATTTTTTGTCCTTATACATTTTCCCAAAAACCTACCATTTCCGAGATCTATCAAATCCAAAAACTTGTTGCGTCTTCTCAAAAACCCGTCCCTGAACGATCCCACATTTTTCAGGTTAAGCTTTTTGAATGCTCTTCCAGCGATTTCCGAAAAAAAAGGCTTATGGTATTTTTTTCCAATAACGACCTTTTTGTGACAGATTGACTGTACTATTGTAGTATTGGTCGAGGTTAGTCGAAATCCAAAATTTTTGAACTTTCTGCCTACCAGTTTTCTTTACTGGACCTTGAATCCTCAGTCGAAGTTTAATTTTTTCAAAGACGGCTACTCATAGTATTTGGAACCGTTTTTTAAGCTTTCGATAAAAGATAAAAGATGATAAAAGATATTTTCTGAAGTTTGGATGGAGACAAATTTTTTTTTCCTTATCGTTGATAACAAGAAAATTACGTTTACTTATGAATACTGCAAGCTCGTGCATGAAGTTCATCTAAGTAAGTTTCGACAGAACCTCAACCCTATTACCCTAACTTCCATGACTCCCGCGGCGTTACTAAATTTTGTGCAAAAAATGCAACATCTTACATAGAGAACCTTGAAGAAATTGACAAATCTATACGTTCATTTTATTTACCATAAAAAAAGCACTGTTCGAAATAGTCGGTATTTTACAATCTATATTTTAGTAAGATGAGAACAGTGATTCACAAGTTTGTTGGTGACGCACTCGACTCAAAGCTTGACGGCTATAGGGTTCGATTCTCCATACCTGCGAATATATAGATCTTTTATTAACTTTCTCCCGCAACATTAAAATAAATGTGTACGTGAATACATGTAAAGTTCCAAAATAAATTTTCAACAGTGTGTTTGTGGAGATTCAAACTCTGAAAGTGTGATCACAAGAACTTGCCAGTCATCGCCCCATCATTTATAGTTAGTTATATTTTGATATAAAGAGCCTATGACTCCATTAAGAATAGACAACATTTTGTGGTGCGAGTAGACAAGGCCTTCGAAATTATGTATTTCAAAACCGAAATATATGCTTGAATTTAATACCTCTTATTTTGTTGCAGTTTGAAAATGAAGAACCTCTAATTTCACAGAACTCTAATTTGAGGGTGTTCCGATTCTAAGATACCCTAATTTACCTAGACCTTTGTATTACATACTTTGAAAGTTAAAAATTTGAAAATTTCATCCTTTTAGTCTTGGGTGTTGGGCCCCTCATTTGGAACCCTCTGAAGTTCAATTTCCAAGATATAAAGTTAAAACAAGGATAGTTTAGGATTGCAAACCAAAATAAGATAATCGTCCATGTAAAACATAAAAATTGCTAATAACAGGAATGAATCGTCTGCTGTTTTTTATGTTCCATTAGAACCACCTTAGGGGCTTACCCCACGGTCGTTTCTCTTTTAAACTTTATCCGGATCTCCACCCACCGGGTCTAAAGACAAAAAGAAAAGGGACGTCCGCCTTGAGTACGGGCCACCAAGTTGAGACATTTTTACTTGCTCGCTCGCGGCCCCTTGGCCGAGAAAGAGAGATATTGACTCATCTCCCTCGCAGGGGGCAGGGGGGAGATGAACCATCGAAACCGAACGAATGGATGAGCAGGTCGAAACTTGGGGATAATATATGGGCCGAATGGGCCCAATGGGCCGGCCGCACCGGTTGCACGCATGCAAGCCTGGACCATACGTGAATGTATGTGCATTTCATTTGCACACGCTCTCGGCTCTCTTGATGGTGGCACATGGTCCAAATAGCTTAATCGACGGTTGTACCAGGTAACCACATATAATCTACATATATATCCCGGAGCTCAGGATCTATCCAGAATCGACCAGGGGAACAATTCGACTCCATCAGGGTCCACATCTCGAAAATGCGTAACGCAATTTACCACGAAATACCCCCCCCCCCCCCCCCACTAAGACGCCTCAAATTTGTTGTGTACGCAGAAAAAACAGAAGCGAATTTTTGTTCCGGGTGATTTTCAGGTGAGCAGCGATAAATTTCTCCTCGTATCTAGACTCCTTATTTAAGATAAGGTTTTTTAATAAAGATGAGAATTAGTCTACTTTGAACATCATTTCTTCAAAGTGGTATGAATTGAAAATCGAAATTTCTAAGACATAAAATAAGATGAATTTCAAATTTTATAGCTTTCCATTTGATTCACATATGCCTTTACTGAAATTCTCTTACATAAAAAATAGGGTAGCATTGAAATACAATTTTATTTACCATCATTATATGCCTCTCAAATTAGGATTCTTTAGGCAAATCATAATTTATCCATGGAGTAAGCAGAGTTATACTACAAGCAGTAATTTGATATACATATGCATCTGAAATCAAGAATTCAAAACATTATTGCATGAAATGCAGCAGAATAAAAAAAGCTCAAAATATAATTTGACATAATGAATGAGGTATTAAAAAGAATACACTGTTAAAAATCTGCGGAGTAAATGGCTAGCGGAGTTGAGAGTACAATTTTTCAGAGTATAAAATCGACTCAGTATCGATAACATTCAACTCCGCATATTTTACTCCAGAGTAGAATAGAGTTATAGTCCAGGCATTGGGTCGGAAAAATGAGTAGAATTCCCAAAAAATTCCTTTTTCCAATTTTTTTTTTTGAGAACGCTTTATTAAGGGGTCCTCTTTGACATATCAAAAAAGGGTCCTCGATTAGGAGGGGGAACCCGGTTTTTTTTTGGAAAAATTTCCAAATTTTGCGTTTGCGTGTACGGGTAGTTCCCATTGCATCGTAGAGCAAAATGTCCAACAGGTGAAAGAAAGAAAACTAAATTATAAGAAAATTTTGTTACAAA
>WSXT02029355.1:0-13790 GCA_011762715.2 Neuroterus valhalla | reverse complement strand
TTTCATAATTTTTTCTTGTATCCGAGACCTAGCTACAAGTTCGTGACTTTTCTGTGGATTCTTTTTTTCCGTGTAGTCCTCAGAAATGGAGATTCCTGTTTCTGTTAGTTTTTTTTTCATTACAGTAAAAAATCCAATTTTTATTTCTGAACGAGCAAAGCTGGGTCAAGAAAAGACGCGTTCCAATGTTCAGATGAGTTTAAGAAATTTTGCGAACTGCCTGGAAGATGTCTTCATAGTGCTGTCCGATATTACCAAGCAGAATCAGGTTGTTTCTCCCCAGAGTCCTGCCAAAAATTTTGATTCTGTCATCCTGTTTTTATGGTATCCTCCAACTTTTCCTGTTCAGCTTTAGGTTCTGTATTCTCTAGTGTAAGCTGGTCCACTTTGTTATGCAAGGACGAGAGCAGGGACTCCAATCCGCTAAATTTTTGTAAGAAATGATCAAATTGCGAAACTGGGAATTCTTATGATGACGATCTTGTGCTTTTAATGAAACACTTGGAAAATACTCACTTTTCTTTCGAAAACCAATGCCACGAAAAAATCCTCAGAGACAGCAATTGAACAAAACGAAAAATTGCTTATCTTGGTTGTTCTAGTGTACAAAATATACACATTGGGACATGAGGTTGACCGAAAACCCACTCATACGAATAGATACCTACATATCTCTTTCCACTACGACCTATTTCAAAACAAGAGGTTAACAACTCCCTCGTTCACAGAGCTGTCTCCATAATACGAGGGTGGTCCTAGAAGTTCCTGGCCGAACAATAAAAACGCAAAAAATTTCAAAAGAAATCAAAGAGATGGGAAGTACAGACCATATACAGCTTGAGTGTGAAGTCGGAAGCTGCTATGTTTTATACTATTTGCTTGACAGCCGTCAATAGTAAAAGATCTCAGTGAATTCGTAAATATGGACAAAATTGGTCATCGCTACGTGATACAGTACTTTCATTTGAAAGGTTTCAGTTCAACCGATATCAAAGTCTAGGTATATTCTACTCTGACGGTCTGGTCCTTTGTCTTCAGCTCTTAAATATTGGGTGGCCGAGTTTAAACGAGGCGTTACCAGCTGCGATGATGAACATCGCAGAGGTCAACCAAATAAGGTGACAACGCCAGAAATGGTAAAGAAAATCCACAAAACGGTATTGGATGACCGTCGAATCAAAGTGCGCGAGCTAGCAGACATTTGAGGCATGTAAAATAGTGCTGTACATCAAGTTTTGACCGGGACTTTGTCCATGAAAACGTTGTGCGCAAGATGGATGCCCCCTTTGCTCCAAATGGAGCGAAAAACAGCGTCGTAAGGATTCATGACCATGTATGAAACGTGGGTTCATCACCATCAGGAACAGTCAAAACAATTGACTGGAAGAGGAGAATCAGCCTCAAAGGAGGCAAAGACAGTTCCATCTGCTGGCAAGGTTATGGCGCCAGATTTAGCCCCCTTGGATTATTTTCTCTTTCCAAACCTCGAAAAATGTCTCAGTGGCAAAAGATTTTCCAACAACGAAGAGGTGAAGATTCTGCAGAAAACAGCTATTTTGAGGAGCTTGACGGTTTTAACCATAAACAAGGTATCGCAGCTTTGAACATCGCTAAAAAAAGTTACCGAGCTAAAATGAGACTACGTTGAAGAATAGAGTTAATTTTTTCAGAATTTTCTACCATTTCTTCGTTAGACCGGGTACTTCTTGGACGACCCTCATAGATGAAGGCAATTCACAGAAGGAATTACAAAACTTTAAACATACCCTAATGCAAGACGATCACGAAATAAGGCTAGATAGTTTTAAACAATCAGCACTAGCTGAGCATCATATCAAAACCAGACACATAATTTTATTCGACAAAACAACCGTCATCGCAAAAACAGACAGAACTTTTCCAAGGAGGCATAGAGTAATGACAGGAACCTTCAAAACACCTTGGTAACATAAATCATCAGGTCCGACCAGTCCCCACAGTAGGGCCTTCCACCAATCACAGGCGTCGTAGAGAGCATGTATTGTAACAAAGTAACAAATTTGAAGTTTTGTACACGATCGAAACTCGAAACACATCTTTTCATCATAATGGATCATCGCGGGAGCATCGAATCAAAAATTGATACTTGCCAATATTTCAAAACCAAATCACAGTAGATAAACTTACCTGTACAAAACACTTCACAAATCACAATCAATTCCACCAGTAGAAAACGTTATAACAGTAGTTACTGAACTCGATAAAGTTTCAACCACGAGCGCGTCCTTTGTGAAACATGGCGGAGAATTACAATCGGTGATGCTAATGGAACGCGCTTTCTCCAACTTGCAAGCACAAAACACAAATGGAAGATGGTTGACTTGACCGTTTCACAATGAAAATTCGGTTACTCCTACACTGAGAAAAGATTGGATTAGCGGTGCGCCCAGCAGGCATGACTGCAGCACCAAATGCACGAACCGAAACGCTACCACAAATGAGGATAGCTTCCTTTCCAGTTTGGACGGGGTAGCGTCCCAAATCGAGGATGCTGTAGCACAAACGTGTTGGTAGAGTAGGACTCCCTAATTAGGCTCAACAGCTTTCCACAGTTTCGGAAACTTCGAAGTCAGCGTGGTTAGAGTTGGCGTCCGCGTCTATGGGAAACGGGAGCGCAATTCAACGACAAACTTGGGGCACATTATCGCCTTAAAGTGATAATGCCGTAACCTCTTCTTTCAGTGTAGATAGCGAATTCTATCCTCTTGAATGGCAAAAATGAGTAAAGTCAAGATATTTTTCTCAAGCAACCTAGAACGTCGATTTGATTATCCCTGAAAGTAAATCTGATTTCCTGCGGATAGTTGTTTAGCTGAACATGAAGAAAGAGTCTCTTCGACTAAAGAGGAAAAATTATGGATCGAACATAATACACTCTGCAAGATCAAACTGACCATCTATATTTTGATACTCAAAGTTTGACACTTCATTTTTTTCCGTGTAGGCGTATGCAATGGTAGAGGTGGAAATAGTCTCAAGGAAAAGGAATCGCAGGATTTAATGCACGTGAGAAAGTTGGATATTTTACGTGTACCGGAAAAAAGAAGAAGAGATATGAGATAAGATGTGAAAAATTTCCTTCTGAAACACGCTGGCTGGAACGTTAGATCATTGTGATACCAAGGCAAGGATCATCCTACTTGAAGACATCAGTGGCTATGTCGCGTTTAAAGCGAAGGCACCGACTAGGTACTTAGTCATTCCGGAGACCTGATAATAAACAGTAACGGAGAGAAATTGATAAGCTAATGCTTAGAAACAGGCTCAATCATTACAAACACCTGGTTAAGGTATAGAAAGATAAAAATGTGCGCTTTTTGTCTGGAAGGATTAGTAAGAGATACAAGAGTTATGAGGGGCTTCAAATGTGTAACGGATAATTTCCTCATAGTTGTAAGAATGAACTGAGGGCTAGGATAGAAGTGAAGGAGAATTTTCATCAATTCAAAGCAGACAGAAGTTGAATCAGAGAATATACAGAAGCCACAAGTACATAAAGTATACCGTGGAAAGTTACATGAATATTTATGCCATTGAAGAACGTTGAAGATTAGATGCATGAACAATAAAGAAAGGTCTTTTCTAGGCTAGAAAATATTTCTAGGACCTTCCAGGCTAGAAAATTATTATTGGGATAAAAACAGGAAAACAAAAATACTATTTGAAGCAAGTGAAGATAAAATTGAAGCGGAAGAAAATACAAGAATAGAAGATGATTTTCATGGGAAAAAATCATTCTGAGAATGGGTTAGGAAAACTATGAAAGGAACCAAAGGATGGTGTTGATTTAGATAGTATTAAAACTGGAATAATAAAAAGGTCGGTAGCGGTTTGTGTGGCTGAGTGAATACATGAATTTGCGTGCTGTGGACGGTAAAGTTCCAAACGATTGAAGGGAAGCGATTATAGTCCCAATCTATGATAGAAAGGAAGATAGTGAGGAGGGAAACAGTGTACGAGCTATTCATACAAGTAGAAATGTAACAAATAAGGCTTGAATTGCTGTACATAATTCTGTGCCTGCACCCACCGTGCTGTATTGCAGCGAGACCTGGACGTATCAAGTAAAGGATGAGTGAGCTCTCGGTTGAAAGTTCATTCGTATTTGTTGTGAAATTCAACTATGTTCAGAATTCTTTCTTTAGTTATCTCTTCTTCTTTCGTGAAAAATGTAAGTAGTTTTTCGAAAATGCATACTCGTGCATATAAATTATGGAGGAAATCCAAAACTATGCGATATGAATTAAGTGTATTTGAATCCTGTTGATTTTACAAATAAATATGATAAATCTTTATCATTAAGATGAGGAGATTAAAAAAATACACGTGAAATATTCAATTGATAAATATAATTAAATATTGTATTAATTTTTCGCGACATTCTCTCAAGCTTTCACGATAATTTAGCGTGTGACACGTAAGCTAAAAACAAATCAGGGGCGGCAATAGTAAAGTGGCTCCTCGCTGGAATGAAAATTGATCAGGAATTCTGGGCTCCTCGTTCATTCGAAAGAAGTTTTGACGCTTCGCTACACTTTGTGCCCCTAGGCTATTGTCTACAAAAGCCTTATTTCTTTAGCCATCCCTGGAGAAACTAATCACGTGATGGCCTGACAACAATATACTAAGAGTCATTGTCTCTCCAAATTCTGTGTACTTCGGAGGAAAAGAGTAAATTTATGATATTCAAATATCTCAGAAAAACTATTTTCTTTCCACTAACTTACTTCACAAATAAGTGCGATAATTCGGGAGTGCGATTAAGATAAGGACTAGTATATATAAGAGGAGAAATCTTTTAGTATGATTCTTATCCATATGGTAACAACCTTCCTGAAATCGTCGATAAATAAACTTCCTCTGTTGATTGAAAAGAAAACAAGAATTATTGCTATCACTCTGGTTCTTGTTTTGGCAGTTGTCCCAAATTCAACTAGTAAAAATAATTGAGTACATTATTTTGAATTGCATTTTAATTGCTATATTTAAATAAATTCTCCAAAGATGTGTTCGCTGACATCTTCGTATGGTATTGTCGCGGCCTAGATCATGCTCCTAAGGATCCATTTCGATTTGAGATTTATATAAGGGGCCTTAGCTGGGAGCACAATTCGGGGGAAAACATTTATTGAGAAGAAACTTTTTATTCGTTCATTAATTATATTTCTAAGTTTTCACAAAACAAACGACGCTTTCATCTGGTGTTCCATTAACAACAGGGCCTTGACAATTAATTTTGAAAAGAGTTTCATATATACTGGACTTGAAATTTGGATTGGAAAGGAGTTCAAATTCACAAACGACACGTGAAAATTGAGTTAGAACGGGAATCCACCAAAAACAGGGACCTAAGATCTGAGCCAGGAAGAAATCTTATACACAAGAGAGACGTAAAGAATGAGTTTGAGAGAAATTAAATCAACGACGGGGGCTTGAATATTGAGATAAAAAGAGGTTCCATTTACACCCAGGACTTGTAACGTCTCTGAGTTGAGAAGCGTTGTCATCAATAACAAGGACTTGAGAATTAGGTTTCAATAGGGTTCTATGTACACTTAGGACTTGTAACAACGTTGCAGTTTGCATCTTCAGGGCTGACCTTAAACTGATTTTATATACTCCCACATCACTGAAAGGTGCCTTTTGGTCTTAAGTTTCTTTCTTTGTTTTAGTTTTAAAGTGGGTGGAGGGGTGCACCCTTCTAGCGCTCAGACTAGAAAGCCCATCGCGCCGCACCCGTGTGTATCTCAAGGCAGTGCCCTGAATCCGGGCACCTCTACCAAGTCAAGTATCAGTGGATTCGTTGCTTCCAACGTTCTGAATACGTAACTCGCGGATGCCAGGCTGCTGCTTGGTACAGTGGAAGACGCGGACCTCTTTGTACAGTAAAGTGAGCCTCGACCTCTACGCTACCTGACAACCTCTCTACCAGGGATAGGGACATATTATATGGCAGAACAGAATCCGCAGGCCTCTTCGCAACGCGGAATGAGCCTCAACTACTGTGCCATCCAGCAATCTTCCTATCCAGGCTAGGGTCGACGAAGCGATCATTCTGAGGTCGTTAGTACGATGCCTAAACTTTACGCACTGCCGTGGTGTATCATGCTAGTGTATGTGCGTGTGTGTGGTGATTACTCGAACTAGGCTAGCGACCACACGGAGAGAATCTTGGGATAGCGGTTTCACCGATCTTTTGGGCGATAATGTGCCCCAAATTTATCGTCGAATTGCTCTCCCGTTTTCCATATACGCGGACGCCGACTTCGAAGTTTTCGAAACTGTGGAAAGCTGTTGAGCCGAATTAGCGAGACCTACTTAACCAACACGTTTGTGCTGCAGCACCCTCGATTTGGGACGCTTGCCCGCCCAAACTGGGAAGGAAGCTATTCTCATTTGCGGTAGCGTTTCGATTCGCGCAATTGGTGCTGCAGTCATGCCTGCTGGGCGCACCGCTGATCCAATCATTCCACAGTGCACCAAGCGATTGTTCTCTCGACATAGAGAATCTTCGAAAGGAAATCGCTTATTCTTTTCCGAATCTTCTCAAAGATAACTTGTGACCCTCAAGCATAGTCCCCTCGATATGGAGCCTCTTAATTGGAAGGTCGATAGCCCCTGCTCAGAGGACCTACATTTTGAGGTGGGTTCTGAACCACTGAAGCCTGGGCAAAAGTGCATACGAAAGTTTCTATTGGTACCGGCACATGGATTGAACCCCAGCCTTCCTGTTCGGAACCCTGACGCGCAATCACCTGAGCCAACGAGGCTCTCTTTTCTCCTTTAGGGATGTTTCGAAGTTGTCTTACTTTCGCTGATAGTTTGAGTATGGTTTGAATGTTGTGTTTCTTGAGAATTCTTCCTATTGGTTCTGTGATACCTTGAGAGTAGGCTAATATGATAGTTGCTTTCCTCTTTCTTTCTATAGTAGCTAGTGTTTACCTGTTTTTTTTTCGTATATATCCTGATTGCTCTATCAACTTGTTTGTTGGTGTTATCGTTTCGTAATTGGATTTGTTTCATGTTTTTTGATTCTGTTTTTAAGTTATCTTCGTCTGTTATAGAGACAGCTCTGTGAACAGGAGAGTTGACAACCGATTACTTTTGAGATGGGTGGTAGTGGGAGGAGGCACGTAGGTACCTGTTTGTACGAGTGGATTCCCTGTATACTTTATGTCCTAATGTGATATCCGATCTGTATTAAGTACGTTCAAGAGAAGCGATTTACCGTTTTGTTAAATTTCCATAGTGAACTGGATATGAAGATGTACTCGGTTTAATTGTTCTTTAATATTGAAGTTCATCTATTTATATTTTTTACAGTACCAAATAATCAACTAACTCGGGGAGAACGACACCTACGTGACTTCGTGAATCGAGGAAGCGCTACTCCTCCTCTCAGGAACTCGCGGTATCCATCAAACCCTACAGAAGAATTGGCGTCGTTACGCAGGTCTGTTCCTGGAGCCATGGTTCCTTGCGACGCAGATACAATATTAGTGAAAAAGGGTCCCTTTACTGTTGGATGGAGGGATCAGGGTTTGATTAAACCATTATATGACGAGCATAACCGAGTGTGTGTGTATGATAGAAGGTACAGATGCGTAACGATACTATTAGCACATTATCGTCAACATATGGGTGTAACTAGTGTAACGCCTGCTCCTGAGGGTGATCCACCATCTGAGAGTAGCTCCAGCAGCAGCAGCAACAGATATAAGTCTACTTCAGACTCCGATATGGACGACGTCACCAGCGCTTTTGGAAGCCACTCTAGCAGTCCCATTAAGATTCAAACCAGAAAATGAGAAAGTCACGTAAATTTCAAAATAGCAATTGAAGCTGCAGTGGATCGACATCAATACCTTTAAGAAAATTTGGGTTAGCCGTCTCAGTAGCTCTACTTGACGTTTGGCGTTGCTGTTACTTAATGTTAGGTCCACAGCGATAAATGAATAATGATGCGGATAGCTATGAATGAAGCTAATAACCTCTTATCTTGCGTATCATGTCTATTGAATTTTCAAATAAAAATTTCCCTAAAGTATCAAATGTATTTACTAACGACGACATTATATCTGTAATTAGAAGACTAAAGAATCGTAAGGCTGCGGAAGCAGATGATATAACGCGTTGCAATTCTCAGAAGCGGTGGCAGTTGTTGTTTTTGTGGAATAGGTACGAACTTAGCTCAGGAATTGATCATGGGTCCCATCGTAGCCACGTACTTGTTGGGTCTGATTATTGTTGAGAGAGCAAGATGGCATGTGAAGAAGTATGAATGTGTATCTTTACGATTTCCATGGGTTGCACTAAAAGCAGGAACAAGAAGACTATTTATTATGGAGCGCCACGTTTCGAACAGCGGTGACAGAAGGGATGTAAGAGATCTCTTTTGAAACTCGCAAAATGATACCTCAGATACTTACGATGCTGGGGGAAGAATGATCCTACTCGACAACATGAATGACTGGGTTGCTGTTTGACGCGAAGGTATGGACAGAGTTCTCGGTCAATTCAGAGACTCAAAAACAGACGGTAACGACGAAAAATTAATGAACCTATGTTCAGAAAAAGGTCTGTTTATTACGAACACTCGGGCAGAGAATGGTTGGATAGTAAGATAGTTATTATAGTAAGAAACCAAAGAGCAGTAAAGTCGCAGGTGTAGATAGTATCACTTGCTTGGAAACTTAGAAAGGCTATAGCGCACATTTGTTTTGAAATTTATTTATTTCCTTTTGGTAGAAAAGACCTTATGGGTTTAAAATTCACTTTGGAAGGTTTGAACATTCACCTATTTAGTAAAATTTTCCAGGTATTCTGTTTCGAGTTTAATTATTTTGTTGGAAATGCTAAAGAAATCTGTATTGATGAAAACTGTTTTGTTGGGAATTCGTGCTTTTGGATGGGAAGCTCATCATTTTTGGATAAAGATTAATTTTCATGGTTGGATATTAATTTTCACTTTCTGAAGTTTCGTTAAAGACGTCTTTTTTTGTCAAACATACAACCAATTTCCTGGAAATTCGTGCTTTTCATTAAAAATGTATCCTTCTTGGTTGGAAATTGATTTTTGTTGTTGAAAATTAACGTTTTTTGTTTGAAGACTTGACTATTCAGATAAAAATGCATTTTTTGTTGGTCAGAAATTCAACTATTTCATTAAAAATGGATCTATTCTGTTGGCACTTAAATTATTTTGTTGACTCTTTCTTTTTTTCCAAATATGAAGCTATTTGTTGAAAATACGTCCAATTGGACTGCTTTTGCTGTCAGCTAGAACGGTAAAACTTCTTTTACAGATGTTTGGTATGAAAATCTCAAAAATTTAGGCTTTACATTTCAGGTAAGAACAGTTTTTATTTTCCGTTTGCACTTAGGCTTTGAAATTCTGGTTGAATATAATAAGGAATTCTTCTATTAAGAAATTCGAATTTTCATTGAGAATAAATCTCTGGATGGCACCTGAGAGATTATTTTTAAAAATTAAAATGTAGATAAAATTTTGTGCTACATTTTCACGAGGTTGTGCGGCTATCTAGCAAGTGACATCCAAGTCAAAAACAACTGATAACGTAACAGTCTCTTTAGATTATATTGACACTCATTGTCTTTCTTCGTCGTACCTACTTCAAAGGGAGGAAAAAAATTACGAAATCCAAATACCTCAGGGACATATGTTTACCTTGTTAAATCATGTTATAAATAAGTGCGATTCAGACAGCGATTAGAATACATACTGGAAATTTTTTCAGTTTAATAAAGAAATTACAACGTTCCAGAAATTATTGATAAATCAACTTTTTTTGTAAATTGAACACAAAATGAAGATTATTATCTTTACTCTGGTTTTTGATTTAGCGGCTGTGCTGAATTTTGTTGGTAAATATACTAATATAGAATAATATTAGATGAATATTAGATATTTATAATAATATTAATAATAAATATTGAATCACATTTCGATTGTTGCATTTGAATTATTTGTATTCGACATTTTTTATATTAAAAACTGTTGACGTTGAATTTTTGGTGACGTTAGACCGCTCGGCTCCTGACATAAAGTTTTGTTTTTTGAAGAAGCATTCAAAATTTGAATTTTGAGAATTTAGGAAAATCTGTACTTGAGAAATGTGCAATAGTTTTCATTTCCAAAGAAGATTGTGACAGCAGTAGAGTGTGTTGTCTGACAAGTAGTGGAAGAGAAGTGAAGAAGTAGTTTTTATTCGGTAGAGGTGGGGTTTATGTCAAAAGAAAAAGTAAGGTTAGGTTGGCAAAGAGGCAAACGGGTTAGTATTCACGGGATTGAGTGGGAGAACGGTGTCTCCAAGGGCTATTTGGGATGGAATAAAGGGGACGAAGGATTGAAAATTTAGTTAAGTAAAGAATAGGGAGAGGACATAAAGGCGAAAACTAAATACAGAGACCTCTGTTGGTTACAGTAGGATAGAGCAATCTTCTTTACCGAAGGACGGGCAGGTTGCCACCGAACGGGAAAGAGATAACGAGAGCGTTGGGAGTGAGTTAGATGGAGGTCAGTCTTTTTGCAGATCACATGGCTTGGTGTCCAGCGGTGCACAAAAGAGAGGGAAAAAGCTAAGTTGGGAGAGCGGGGGAAACAAAATGCAAGTGATGCAATGTTTAGCCCAAGTAAAGGTGACGACTCCTTGCTTCAAAAGAGAAAGACAGACAATCAAGAGAGTCCGGGGAAAAGCGTGGTAAAAAGTCCATACCAGAAGAGCGACAGAACACGTAGGTCACCAACGAAGATTGATGGGCAGTTATACGGTGATAACCTTGGGATTTTGATATCGAAAATCAAAGGGCTGAGGCAGGAAACATATTTTCTCATGAGGGAGGATGGAAGGGTTGGAGGAGGGAAATGGGAAAAAGAGATGAAAGATCTGAGGGAGAAAGTATAAGGATTAGAGACAATGGTAGTGTCAGCATGGAAGGAAAAAGGAGATGAGATGTAACAGATAAGAGGATATTAGGGTGTGGAAAGAAAGGACAGACGTATGATTCGAGGAGGTAGAGGCAAGCTTAGTTATTGAAGATGATGGCAGGATGGAGGAAGAGTAGAAAGGTATCTGGGACAAGGTTGAGACCATGATTGAAGAAAAAGTAGGAGGATGTAAGAGCAAGGAGGAAGCGGTGGTGGCGAGGGAAAGGATACGGGCAATGGAGTTAAGAATAACTAAAATGAGAATCTTAGAATTAAATTCTAGGAATCCATCTATTGTGTTAGGAAATAAAATTTTCAGTTGAAAATTCAACACGATTGGATATATGAAGGAAAATTAGGTAGCACGGGCTTCCAGGCGAGGAGTCTAAACAATCTTGTAACGACTTGTTACATGGAATAGGGGCAGGGTAGAAAAATGACCAAAAATGTGTTTTACCTTCGACATTTATTTGCAACACCGGCAAAACGTGCATCTTCTAAAACCAACGCTTTTTTCCCAAGCGGCAGTAGGGGAGGAGACAGCCAATAGCTATGCCTTCTTTTTTTAAAAGTTCCACTCCTTCCTCACATTCTTTGCGCGCGCACCCGACCTCCCACTCGCCGCTGCTTTGTCGGTTCACAACGCGCGCATAGAATTTTCACTCTAAAATTGAAAATTCATCCATTCATATTTTTTCTTACAGAATCAAGTTTTCATGAAATGTCCCCCGGAGAGGAACACGTATATAAGTTCTTATACGTTGACAGGCCTTTCCCTAGCCTCAGGCTTTCACGATATCCAACAACCCGGCCCATACCTGGATTAGCCTCTTTACGGATGTCATTCCTTGAAGGAGCTTATTATCTCGGCTCAACTGTGATATTAGTAAAGAGGGGTCCATTCACAATTGGATGGGACTATTGTGGCAAGACTGCCCCATTGGTAGACACGGATGGGGATGAGGCTGTGTATGATCATGAACTCAAATGCGTCACGAAATTAGATCACAGATATCGTATCGATATGGGTCTAGGTAGTCCCTGTCCCCAAGTAAGTACGCGAGTTTTGAGCAGCTCTGACTGCAGCTCCAGCAGCGATTCCGATTCCGCAGACGTCTCCAATGCCTTCGACAGCCAACGTCATAGTCATAATCAAAATCGAAGAAGCCATACGTGAAGGAGAAGCCTATACGGACGGACATCGACATTATGGGCAAAATAACGAGCAGCGATTTAACATAAACGAGGAATAATAATCGAACATGGATGATTGTTTTATGCAACTAATAAATTCTTACATAAATATCGTGTCTACTATGTTTTAAGTTGGTTTGCAATGAATACTGACCAAACTGAGGGAAAAATCACTAATCATAGAAAGCGGACAAGCACAACTGTGAATTTAGCTGACGAGCACAGCTTCACTCTTACACGATGAGAACCCCTGTTTTCACAGCAGCAAGTGTGCGCGCGCCCTCCGAACACGCACGCCGATTGGCGCCCCCCCCCCCCTCCTATGACGTGCCGATGGTTCTCCGCATGTCAGAGTGAAACTGTGCCCGCCTACTAACTTCATAGTTTTGTTAGTGCGCTCTCTTTTTGGGTTAACAAATAAAAATTTTTATTTGAAATTCAATCCGTCAAAATTATTCTATTTGGTAGGGTACTACTTTTTTTGTTGTTGTTGCACATGGAATTATTTGTTTCAAAACTAACTTCTCTTGGTTTAAGATTGACCTTCTCCGTTGAAATTTAAACTACCTTGTTAGAAGTTCGTTTATTTTCAATATTTACTTTTGTGGTTGGAAATTCGACAAATTGGTCAAAGATTTCATGTATCATGTTGAGATTTTGTCTCATTCGAATAAAATTTATTTCATAATTACAGAATTTTATTCATAGATTCTCATCCTAGTAAGGCCTGATTAGCTAGAACAGGAAACTCTGTCTACCATACTCGAACCAAGAAATCTACTGCAATGACCGATTAAACTATTCAAATCCTCGAAACAAATTTTTACATATTCCTGGGTTCGGATTCCAGCGGAGCGATAAAGTCGGTCCTTTTTCAAGAAAAAGTTGTTTGTGCAATTTATCTCCTTCTTAAAAATTATTCTATTTAGTCGGGGATCGACTTTTTGTTGAAAAATTATTTTTCATGAAAGAGAGGGGATAACGCGTCGCTACGTGCTCAATTTATTCTGTTATTTTGCTCAGAATCAAGTCTCGCTTGTTATATTCGAATTATTTGTATACAACATTACTGACATTAAAAACTGTCAAATTTGCTATTTTGGTGACGTTGGATTTCTACCGGGATGGAATGTTACTTTTCAAAAAAACTTTGAAGATTTTCATTTTGGGAATTTCGGGAAATGTTTTATATTTTGTCCGGCAAAGAATGGAGGAGAGAATTCTGAAGAAAATCCGGAAAGTGGTATTTTTGAAGTACCTCTTAGAGTTTTTGAGACATTCACATATTGAAGACATTTTTTCAGAAAAATTTAGAAATAAGATTGCAGATTTCGAAAATAAAGTTTCGTTACACTTTCACAGAATCTCCCAAGTCACATTCGGATCTGGCTCGGTTGCCATATTTCTTAGAATATCCAACGATTTGAGCCAAATTATTTCGAAATATTTCCAAAAAGTTTTGCAAAATGAGGAAAAATTGTTTTCATATTCTAAGAAATCTTCAGCATTTTTTTTGAACATTGGTTCAGTAGTGAATTCGCGATTTGTTTATACTCTCTCCCTTTTACGGGTTTGAGAGTCTTTACATGACACACCTCCTCTCTTTTAC
>WSXT02029344.1:0-13791 GCA_011762715.2 Neuroterus valhalla | reverse complement strand
GGTATGTCGGAAGATATTAATATTTTCATAAATCGTAAAAAGGAGACAAAATTAAATAAATAATATTTGAACTATTTTTCTTCATGAACTGGATTGAATTTAATGCCTTTGATCTTTGACACAGGCATATCAAGTCTCTCATCTGCCCGGTTTTCATAAAAGGTATCAGTTTAACGATAAATAATTAATAAAAATAAAATAAAGGAAAATAAAATAATAGAGAAGGGGTGGAGCTTCCGAAACTGAAAAAATATGTGTTGATCGTAAGATTGTAAAAGATTTTAAAAAATTATTAAAAGATATAAAACTGGACAGATGAGAGACTTGATATGCCTGTGTCAAAGATCAACGGCATTAAATTCAATCCAGTTCATGAATAAAAATAGTTCAAATATTATTTACCTAATTTTGTCTCCTTTTTATGATTTATGGAAATATTAATATCTTCCGACATACCTTTGAGGCTAATTCTCAACTGAGTGTACGCGACGGATCTGGGTTTTTTTTTCGAATACATTATTACGGAATTTCTTTCACCTTCCCAAATATCCTTTTGGAAAGTTTTTTTGGGGGATTTTATCATAACGGATCATCATGAAAGCATCAAATCTGTACTAACGTATAATTGAAATAATACCGCACAATTTAATGACCGATGAAAATTGAGGGGATCATTTCAATTCTACAATCAACAGTATCATGCCACTTTCTCATTTTTTACCTGTTTGAAATAATACTCTATTTCTGAAAAGATTTATGTTCTCAATTCTTTTAATATTATGCGATATTCAAACCGCTTCATTGTAACATATTAAAAGTCAATTCTTAGAGCGTCGCTTAGGAGTTTCAAATGAATAATACAAATTCTCATATAGAATGTCAAAAGATCGAAACAGGAATACTTTGATAATTATGTTACAAAGTTCTATTTCAATAATTTTGGAATACTTGATCAAATACTGAAAGAAATCGACATTAATTTTTCCTTCTTTCTTTTGACATGAAAATTCAGCTAGAAGATAATTCGCCGAGAGTTCGTGATTCATTCACCCATGTTCCTTCATAAATTACTGGGAGCGGTCTTAGAATGTTCAATTTCGAAATACTCTAGAAGCTCATCAGAGATTCTTTGGTATTCTTTTACGAACTCAGAATAAGTTAAAAATGGATAAATATAATTTTTTTGTATTTATCATCTATAATTCATGAATTCAATTACGTAACTCATATTGTACTCAAATTTCAGAACTAATTGAGAGTTATTTCTGAATAGGCTTGCCGTCTGGGATTATATTTGCAGTAAAGGAAATTCACCAATAAATCGAGTAAATTTATGAAAAAACGTGTTTTTTTATTTCTTGCTCATATGATTTAACTTGTCTTCCATAATCTCTGAAACATTAATAACATTCCTCTTATGTCGATAGGAGTTTTGGTTTGAAATATTTTGATGATTTTTTTTTGGAATATTTTTGGAACTATTGGTGATTCCTGATAAATGCACTCATCAATACAAGTAAATTTATGAAAACTTATACACAAGTATCAAAATCCTGAAATCGTACCAATTTTTTTTGACAAATAAAATTAATTTTTCCCGATGTGCTTCTGGATTCCAAAAATCTGTCCTCGAGATTGGATACCTGAATATAAATGGTCCAATATCAGGTTTAATGAATGGTTTCAAAATATTCCAATTACCAGATCCCCATAAAAACTGCTAAAAAGTTATCTCAAGAAAACAAATGCGAAATTCCTTGTCAATCAAATAAACTTCCTACTAACAATATCATTGCTTTTGTTGAAAATTGCATTCAATCTTTAGATACAGTCAAAAAACAAGAAATCAGAAAAAACATCACAAAGTTAATAGTCAGTTGCAAAGAAAACAATAAATTCAAGGGTTCTAACTTGGTCGAAAAAAAATTACAGATTATTAAAAAGTAAACAAAGACCTTATTTTTATGAAAGCTGATAAAGGCTTTATTACTGTGGCTGCCAATAATGAAGATTATATTACAGATTTCGAAAAAATATTGAGCAACGTTTCCTTGTATAAAAAAGTTAACACAAGTTTAGTCCCAATAGTAGAAGAAAAATGCAACGATATTTTTGTAGATGGCATCATAAATCATATATCAATGATCAAATGTATCAATTTCAAAAAGTTTCAAAAGAATTTCGGAAGATTTTTAATATTCAATCGTACGATGGAAGACATCTGCAAAAAATTCTGACAAACTAAAGGGATTCGAAGAATTTCCAAAATATAGGGTATTCTGAAAGATCCCGAAAAAAGTTTATTAATATTTTAGGGTATTTTTGTAGTTTCCAAGTAGTTTTTTAAAATCTTCAAAGAGTTTAGTAGGATTTCAAGAGATTCCAAACGATTTGAAATATTATATTTGAGTAAGGTCGCTGGAATTTCAAAAGGTTAAAATGTATCAGGGGATTTGTTGCAGAAATTATTAACAGCTCCAGATAGTTCTGAAATATTTCTATAGATTTTGAAGGATTGCACATTTTTAGGATTATACAGAGAGATTCCACGAAATTTCACATGTTTTCTCCACATTTGAGGCCAATTTCTTTTATAACTTGGAATTTCGAGGAGATTCGGAAAAATTCAAAAGAATTTTGAGTGATTTAATTATTCTAGGACCTTTAAAAATCTCGAAGGGATTTTCAAGAATTTCAAATAATTTGAACGGCTTTCCAGGAAATCAGAACGATCTTTACGTGTACTTTAGTATATTCCAGAGAACTTCTGAAATGATTCAATAAATTGAAGAGGTTCAGAATGTTTTGGGATTCAGGATATTTCAGAAATATCCGAAGAAACTTTCATGGGCTTCAATTATTTGAAGGAATTTGAAGGATTTGTAACAGTTTGTGATATTTTTGAAGATTCCGATGAATTTCCTAATGTTTTTGAAGTATTTGAAATATTTTGTGGTATTCTGTAAGAGTTGAGAAGATTTTAAGAGATTTGAAATATCTTACACTTTTTTTCCAGGAATTTTGAAGGATTCAAAATATGTCATGGTATTCCAAACGATTCGAGGGATATTTTATGAAATTCTAACAATTCTAAGGCATTTCAGAGGGTTTGAAATGTTCAAGAGTATTTCAAGATATACAAGGATTTTTTCATTTCAGTAACTTGAAGAGACTTGAAGGGATCTCAAATATTTTTGGGTGTTGTTTCATGTTTCCATAAATTTTGGAAATTTTTAAAAGATTCCAAGGGATTCGGAGGATTTTTTATATTCATGCATTTTTATAAAGATTCTGAGGAACTTTTGATAGATTTGAGCCCTTTAAAGGAATTTAAAATGTTTTGAAAAATATAAAATTATTTTTTTCATTTTCCAGAAATCATTAGATATCATTCGAAAGATTTGAAGGATCGAGAACTTAAAAAATTTCCAAAGTATTTTCAAAGAATTTAAATGCTTAATCGCATTTAAAGAATATTTAAATAAATTTTGAGAATAATCAATCATTCGAAGGGATTCTAGCACATCCTCACGTTCTTAATGAACATGACTATGTATAAAGTTCTTATTCCCTCCTGCTTATCGTATAATGATTCTATATTTTTCATTTTATTTTTTGAAATGGTTGTCCTCTTTTCTAGTTTACTTCTTCTAATTTCGTGTCAACGATGTTTTTTCCAGGTAATAATTTTGATTTTGTTTGTTATTGTTATTAGTTTTGATTTAAATACTTGAGTTGTTCAAAGTCATACACATGAATCTTTACCGAAAAATGTTTTTTGTTTTTCAGAATCAAAATTAAAATTTTTTTTTTCATTTGTACCTTGAATAAGACCCAAAGATGGTTTGAAATGTCAGAGTATTTCATACCGTTTTTCAAACAGTAAATACATGTATATTGAACGTATGATCAAAATAATTTCATGTTCCGTACTACAGGCTCAGTAAATTTTCCACACTCTTAAAAATATGTGTACAAAATGCCATGATGAGATGAGTGACAACATGCACAACATGATCCAGATGAAGGGCCGGCGAAACCCTCATGAAAAAATTTTTTTAACTGTTTTTTTAATAAAAACAACTAAGCCAAAATCCACCTTTTTTATGTGGTTTTGTTGCTAAATTTTGAAATTCAAAACCGTGAAGTTCAACTCCTAGTTTCTGAGGTTCACGCACTTAAGACAAGCCTGCTGATCAATTTGATCTATTATAAGTATTTCTTAGAGTTCAACTTCAGACGGCATCGTGTGGACAGGAAGATGTCTTTTATAAAAACAGTCTCAGGAGATGCCTAATATGTCCGCCATTTTGGATTTTTTTTATTCTTAAAAATTTTTTCTCTTAACCTCAAACTAATATCTACACATATTTTCAACGAAATATTTTTGTCTCTTTCTGTTTCTGTAAAATAAATAGAAGAAAATTGACAATTTTTTGTAGCGTTTCATAGAGTGCCCCTCTCAAAGCGTCTTTGTGTCTGAAAAAATATGTCCGTTCCTGCGTGAATAGGACAATTCGATAGTATATCCCATAGGTGCTCAGGGAGCTTAGGACACGCCCTGCACCTATCGCTAGAAACCTCTTGACGAAATATGCTTCTACGGTAGGCTAGGGTCGAAATCACACGGCGTTGATACGAAAAAACAAAACCTAATGTTTCTGAATTGAGTTCAGATTATTTGAGAATAGTAAACGTTGACTCATGTGACAAGGATTGATCTTTTACCATTTTGTAAAAGTTGCCGTGCATCACCTTATCTTCTTGTTGCTTTAAGAAGTTTTTGGCCTCTGCTTTCTTCACCTGTGCTTCAAGATGTGAGGCATCTTGATGGATCAATGCACTATCCTTACTTCTGCTGTTGAGATTCAGGCCGAGGGCTTCAGCTGCCTGCTTCACGGCTTTTCAAAGGGAAGCTCTTTCCTCGCTCATTTCGTGATTCCTGACCACTGCTAGTAGAGAATCTCTACCGTTCGCGATGTACGAACAGTACTCAGAATGATTCATTTGTAAAGCAATTGAAGATTGTGAAGACCGCGTCCGCCTTTACAGCGTGCGATGTATAAGCGCGGAATGGACGAGCGAATAGAGTAGACCTGGGACGGTAAGCATTTCAGACGCAGATATCTTGTTCATCGACGACAGGTTGGATGACCAAATCCGTTACAGCATGTGTTTGTATCTGCTTTGAAGTATCTCCTTTACTGAAGTTGTATCCTGAATGCGGCTCTCAGGCACACCTTGGTATTTATAGGTCTCTCCAGCGCTATGGTGTCTTATTATAGCACTTCCATCCACTAGCTGAGGGTCCTTATTAATACCTGCTATTCATCCACGTTCGAAATCAATCTTGGAACACATATCCAATCCAAAGTCCATACCGATTTCTCACATGTACCTCCCGACGGTACTCAGAGCATCTTCAAGATGTTCTTTCCCAGAAGCCTAGATCTCAAAGTCATCCATATAAGATGTATGAGTGGCCTTGTGCTCACGAACATTAGTACTGCCAAAGAGTTATCGATGAGAACCACGAAGTGCGAGAGATAGACGCAATAGTGTGTTGCAGAAGAGGAGAGCGCTCATGGCGTAACCCTGAAAGACATCTCTCTGGGAAGTGACACTGTTAGTAGTCACACGATGTTCTCCAGAATGAATGGAAAATATAGTCTTCAAAAGAGGCATTATTCTCTCTATGCATGCTAATATGTGTGGATAAACCTTCAAGCTTTCCAACTGACACATGATGAGTCTTTGAGAAGTTGAATCAAAAGCTTTCTGGTAATCAATCCAGGCCATCAAGAGTCTGCGCTTGTGGTTTTCCCGATAGTCTGCTGCATCTCTTTTGGATCCTCTTCTTTCTCAAATTTTGCTCCACACAGGTTCAAATATCCGAATTTTCCTGTCATTCAGGACAGATGTATATATTCTTACAGCGTGTTCATACAAGTTATTGGCCTGTAGTTCTTCGGCTTGGACAAGTCACCGTTCTGCGGTAGAGGAACAGTTCGTCCTAACACTAGCCACTGCAGAATAGGGATTTCCGACTTCAAATATTAGGTAAAGATGCGGGCTAGATGTTGGTGTATAGAAGTTAACTTCTTTTTCTACAAGTTCTTGATACAATCTGGACCAGGAGCGGAAAAGTTCTTCGTGCCCCTTGATACTTTCTTTACCCGTCTCAGCAGTGGTAGGTGAGCATTCCCTTTCGGATGCTTTGAGGTGATTGCATAGCTCCTTGAAACGTAAGATGTTCTCAGTTCCTTCATTAACTGGATGTTCTTCATCATAGATCTCTCCAAAATGACTCGGCTTTTTCGGACTTTGGTGGGTTTTCGACAAAAATAAGAGGATCGATAAAGAGGAGCGATCGGTCAGCGAAGAATTTTTTATTCTCTCTGACCCATCCTTCCCTCTTTTCAATTATCTTCCTCGTGTCAGATAGAACTCATATTTCGGCAACAATGTGCTGCTTGATGCTTATCAGCTTTGACATTTTTGATGTTAGATGAGGGATCCTTATTTCATCAGCAAACTTTCAAACCCTTGTCGTAAAAGGCTCACCGAATTTTATATAGTCAATCACACACTGCATACGGGACGCGTTTGGTCTTGCTCAGCTAATCTTCTCGTTTAGTTGATGCGAGCGCTTTTTGGTTTTTTCATCAATCGTTTGTTTGGACCTTCGATTTGAATCAGCCAAAGCTTTCACCGCAACATAAACTTAACAAGTGATGGCCCAGAGGTTGGGATCCTCTAAGAGATCCTCATGAACAGTAGCCTCCATTTCAGCTAGATCATAAGGCTTTGGAGGAACCTGAATGTTTATGTTCCTCCTTGTCCTAAATTTATCATTGTCTCTCAAGGGAAACCTTGTTTCAGCAGTTGGTCCTAATGTCGCTTCCTGATCATTATTAAGTAGATCCGTCCATAAAGAACGTCGATTTTCTCGCCAGTTGCCATCGTGTTTCCATCTAATTTAGCAACCCGAGCTCTTGAACGATCAGCAATACTGGCCGAACTATTGTCGGGTGCACTGCGCGTTCCATCATTTTGAACCGCATTCATAACTGTATTTGAGTTTTGTGTTTCCATAGTTATTCCTAAGAGTAGCTAGGGAAGTGATTGTCTACCTCCGCAGAGCCCCGCATGTGGAAGTAACATCTGCTCTAGGAGCGTATACTCTAGGAGATGACGTGGTATCCTATGGACATCGTCACCGACACCACTCCCGGGTGCCATGCAGCCTTCAGCATGGTTGTTTACGCCTTCGCTTCGGGGTTTTTCCTTTGGGACAATCCCTAGACGATGGTCCGCGACTGCTTATTAGCTTTTATATAAGTATTCAGTAGAAACCCTCGGCACAGGGACCCTCTATCCGCAACCTTAAGACGCGTTCGGTGGAATCGTCGTAAATCATACATTTCGAATATATCATTTCATAACTCCCATACTTCGACTAACGATTCTTCATTCTTTGATATACCATCCGCTGAGTGAGACTCGAGGTCAGCGGTCACGCAGCTTAGCCAGCTCGATGGCGTGAAGGGTGCTGCATAGTAAGGGTACTGCACTCAGGTAGCTAGTGCAGAGTTGTCCTGTGCCAGTGACAGTCTAGACCGTCGGGTAGTTCTTATTTGATCGCCGTCCACCTGTAGGGCGATCATATTTTCCTTTATGGCTACCAGCGTTCACTTTTCCTTCCAGTGGGCAATGACGCTATTCCTAAGCTGCCAAGAAGCTTTTACCGGAGCCCGCTTCTAATTTTGCACCCATACAGAGATAATACCCTCCACGAATATTTTTGATAATCTCTCAATCTCCCAAGTTAGCTATTTTGGGCTTCCCCATTCCTCACCTTTTTCTAGAGCTTTTGAAATTGATTCTATAGGAAAACCTCAGATTATGAAGACGTATTTGAAGATCGGAAATCGTACATTGATATGTTCAATTTGAAACTTTATTGAATCTTGAATAAATCAATTAAGATTGATCAGTTTTCGCATGGGTTTACTTAAAGAGCGAATATTTTCATCGTTCCACAGATATGTTCGGAATAGGGTTTTCAACATTAAATCCTACAATACTGTGATCATTCAAATTCAAAACTATAAAATGTTGGTAATGATGAATAACTGATAATCCCACGACCAAGTTTGGACAAAAACTATCAATTGTCCCTTTCGAAACTCGAAACAACAAGATTGAAAAAAAGAGGGGAAGATAAATGAGAGGGCAACCTCCATACCCATTTTTTTCTCTTTTTCATCTCTTGTCTGCTTCCGTTTCCTCAATTTTCAAGACACAATAAATGAGATACCAAGAAGGGATAATTATTAGTTCCTTATGTGTTTTGATTTGCAGAAAGATTTCTTACTGTGAAAAGGGTAAAACGATCATCAAGTTTGACTTTCTTTATGACTCTACACAAGTGCACCAAAAAATGATTTGATCGGTTTTTCTCTCACAGGAATAATCGTGTTAACAGACGGTCAAATGGTTTAACATTCATACCAACAGTCATACACCGTTAACGGAACCTGTTTTCCGCCTTCGAGAGGTATTAAAACATGGAGATCCGTTGACCAATCGATTCTGATCTGAGTTTAACATTCCCGTCATTTTTGTTGGTTCAAACGGGAGATATTATTTACCACTCGAAAACCAGAAATGTACTACACTGACCAATTCAACTATTCGAATCTTCAAAACATTTTTACATCATTCCGCTGGGACTCGAACCCAAGACCTTGCGTCCTGAGTTAGGTAATGTTATTTACTACTTTCATAAACAAATGGATAGGAACTAATAGATAGAGTACTTATAAATACTCCACAAATTCATTTTATTGAGAGGGTTGTTGAAAATGGATTAGTTAATTATTAATTAGAATAACTCCCATCAAATATAATCATTTCATAATTGATAATTGATTTGATCATTTTCAACAAGGTACATAAGAAATTTTGTTTTTAGTTTTTGTTTCCTTACGGGATCTTCCCTATCTGTAAAAAATCTGGGAATATCTGTTGCGAAGGCTCATTCTACGTCGACAATAGAGTTGGTCGAAAATACAAGATTTCTCGAAATTAAAAATGGAGTGTTTATAAGTTGCTACCTAATCATATTAAGAAAAATCTTCAGGACTTCCAGGGATAATTGATTATCCGTATTAAGTTGTGCGGAATCCTAGTCATAATAATGCTTGTCTTGTTCCGAATAAATCAATCATTATTCCTTGAATACTTAGAACTAATGATATGCGAAATTTTTTTCGAAAATGGATGTTGCAGTTGATTTTTTTTTCAAGAAGCTGTGCCCTGTGATAGCACGTTTGCCGCCAAAGGATGAACATATTTCTTTGATTGCACCAAACTTTGCATGTGTCCTCCTTACAAACTCATACATGTTCATGAAGCATATTAAGCTAGCAATTTTGCGTACCTACCTATGCACGGTGTATTTATCTTGAGTCCACAGGGGAGGCGGCAAGAGGCAAATTTTTGCGGGGTGGGTTTTCTTTCTTTAAAGTAATGATTCTTGTCCGTTTACCTTTATAGCGCTACTTCTTCCAATAATGCCCTTACATTTTTTTGACCAGATAATCGTGATCAGAAAGTAATGGGTAGAAAAAGTTTTGATTTCACAAATAAAGTTCTTATTCCTCATTTAACCTTATGGGAATTTCAAAATTCTTATTCTGCTTCCGGAAATTATTTATGACATAAAGTATTGATGAATATTTCAGGTTTCAATGTTTCTCGTGCTTTTTTTTCTTTTGAGTATTGTTCCTGAACTAGTATTTTAGAAGTGTATATCTCGATCTTCGAAAATACAGTTATCGTGACACCTAAGAAATATTTAGAAATTGTGACTTAACTTCCGGAAATCTTTTCTAACACGACGGAAGTTCAGAAACGGGAAAAAACGAGCTTTGAAAGACGAAAGACGGGAAAATTTGAAACGTATCCTAATAGATGAACTGACTCAATTAATTGTAAACAAGACAAGCAACTTAAGCCGGATCTCATCGAAAAACGTGACGAGAAGACGGTAGAAAAAAAAAATATATGATGCCAAGGAGAAGTGTGGAAAATCGCCGCGAAAATATAAAAGGACAGAAAATGACGCTAGGCCGATTGGAAAGCTCCGGAAAAAAAACGTTTACTAAGTGCGCCGTACGTGGTGGGGGGGGGGGGCGTACGTGACGCCAGAGAAGACGAGCGGTGGGGATTCCAGGGACCTTGTGCGTGTGGAGACGAGCGTGAGGCACGTGACTTAGGCCTGGAAGAGTGGGGCAGAATGAGATCTTCTCGCAGAATTGAGACGACAGCAAGAAGAGATAAATCGATCAGAAGAACGCCGACGTTAGGCACTGAACAATCTTAGTCAAAATATTGAAGGAACAGGCGAACGAACTTGTCGTGTCCAATTCTACGATATCAAGGGGACTATCCCTAAATTTACGGGAGTGGACGAAACATTTGCAGTGAGTATACGGCTGAACATGTTAGACGAAAATTCTACTTTGTATGACTGGTCGCAACTGCAAACTGTCGTGGTTGCAAAAAGAACATTAGACAGTACTGTAAAGTTATGTCCGAATACTCAGCCAATAATGAAGACATGATACGAAATGAGAGATCGCTATGAATGGAGAATTCGAGCCGAAAACCTATTGTTGCGAGATTCATCGACTTTTTTCGACACGAAAAAAAAAGAATAGATGAAAATTTTCAAGAATATAATATTTAGATTGGGAAAATGGCGAACCAAATGGATCTGGAGGCTAAGGAAATGATAGGGGGTATAATCGACGGCATTTCGGATTCCGAATTATATGAAATAATTTTGTACGGGACGAAAGATTTTTCGGAATTTCGCTCGAAGATGACCAATTACGAAGAGATGTGCTTTAGGATGACAGAAAATGAAAAATCTGGTAGCCAAAAGACGAGTATAGTGGTAAGTATCCCCGCCTGTCACGCGGGAGACCGGGGTTCGATTCCCCGCCGGAGAGTAGCGCAAAACCAGAACCATCTGCTAATTCTGAAGATCAAGCAAAGGAGAGGGGCATCGAGTGTTATAATTGTGGTAAAGCAGGCCACTTAGGTCGTGATTGCTCGAATAAAGGAAAAGAGTAAAAGTGCTTCAAATGTAACGGATTTGGGCACATTACTTTCGCGTGTACAGTGAACACCTCAGGCAAAAATAGCTCTGCTGAGAATAAATACAAGAAATGGCGCGTGAAATATAATGCTGATGGAGACAGGGCGCACGAAATTGCGTTATAAAGATTGCATGATTAATAGGATTGACGTGAAAGCTGCAAAAGATTGCGGCACTGGCTTTGATTTGATGCGTAAAGATCGGTATCAAGATGAAGGTTTTACAGGCTTGGAAATACTACTACGATGATGTTCAACAACCCATAATAATTACCTTCCTGAGTTACCCTACAAGGTGTTACACCAGAGAAGACGATTCTAGGTTTGGAATTACTCGACCAGGTAGTGGTGGAAACCAGAAAAGGAGGAACACAGATGTGGCCGAACGGAGGTTATTTGACGCTGAAGGCCCACGAAGACGATAACGTGGTTTCAAGCATAGACAAGGGCTTCAAGAACGAGGTTCAGAAGCTGGTGACAGACTATCAGCCTACCGGTAACGAAGAATTCTCGGTGGCGATGGAAATCGTCTTGATGGACGATAAGCCGATAAGTCGCGGACCAAAACGTCGAGCACCGCTGGAGATGATTGAATTGAATCAACAGGTTCATGCAGGGGTAGCGAAGAAGTATCTCACAGCCAGCTGTTCCAAGCATGCCAGTCAGGTGGTAGTAGCCAGGAAGAAGGATGGCACACCTCGAGTTTGTACAAACTACAAGCTTCTGAACTGAGTCACGGTGAGACAAAATTTTCCATTACCTTTGATAGAAGATATTCAAAATAAAATAGCTGATGTCAGGGTATTCACGACACCGGACTTAAAGGACGGTATTCTGCATGTGAAGGTCACTAAGCATAGTAGGAAATATACAACTTTTGTCACGCCAACGGGATAGTATGAGTTTCTAAGAGTACCATTTGGCCTTTTTAATGCACCAGCTGTGTTCCAGCGTCACTTTCTCTAAAATTTTAAGGAACTCAAATAAAAAGGGGATCGTTTTGATGTATCTTGAAGATATAATTTTTTTATTCAAAGATGATCCAGAAGCTGCAGAATGATTAGGACGAGTCTTAGAAACAGCAACTCGATTTGGATTAGAAATCAATTGGAAACAGTGTCAACTCTTGCAGAGTAAGATTGGATTTTTCGGTTACGTGATGAAGAATGGGACGATCAGACCGTCACCAAGGAAGGTTGAGGCGTTGCTCCATTTTCCTGAGCTAAAGACTAAGTATGCTCTGCAATCCTCTTAAGGGTTGGCTGTCTATTTCAGGAAATTCATCCCAAAGTACGCACAAATCGCCAAGCCGCTGAGCGATCTGATCAAAGAAGGACGAGGTATCATCATGGGAGAAGATGAACGAAGAGCTGAAAAAACATATGTCAGTAAAGCCACGTTCGAGGATTTACAATCCCAAGCTGGAGACAGGAGTTGACGCAAATGCTTTCAAGTCCGACTACGGAGAAGTACTGCTTCAATTAGCCTTGAATTATGGAAAGTTACATCCGGTGCACTATATGAGTCGCAAAACGTCGGATGCATAGATAAAGCAACACAGCTACGAGTTGGAGATGTTGGCTGATGTCATGGCCATGAGAAACTTTAGAGTCCATATGCTAGGAATTTGTTTTAAGATTATTACAGATTTTGCAGCCTTCGAGATGACGCTGAAACAAAAAATATACGATAGCCAGAAGAAATGATTGCTACAACGTAATCAAATTTCAGTGTAAGAGTTCGTTGTTCTTCTACAATAACTTTACTCTCTACATGACGTTAGGGCTGGATCAAAATGATAATTCATGAGATGATAGGTTTTTGACTACATTTTTCATATAATAATCAAACGATTTTATCGATTTTCGGTTCTTTCTGGTACTTTTGGGAACAGAAGAAACGTGTATTTCACATCCTTTATCCACAAATATCAAATGAACGTTTTTTCAATTTTCAAAAGTACCAGAAAGGAACCAGAATCAATAACATCGTTTGATATTGGAATGATAATGTTATCAATATATAATATTATTATCAACGAATTTCCTTATCGACAGCCTACAAAACAATTGGATTTGAAGGAAAAAAATATCAATTCTCAACAAAAAATTCGAGAGTTCATATTTCAACAAGAGTGGAATAAATTTTCTATCTGAAATAATTGTTTGTTACTGACAAATTCTCAACAAAACAATAAAATTTTGAACTAAAATCAATATTTTTTGTATCGAATAATATTTTTCTCAACATAGTCATTAAAGTTCTAATCCCAAGAGATGACATTTTTGACCATGAACATGAGTTTTCAAATGTGAATTAATAATGGAACTCAGGAAGAAATCAATCAATCTTGAAATCAAATCTATAATTTCCAACCAAAAAGATGGAATTTTTGAACGAACGATGCATCTCCAACAAAACATTAATTCTTTAAGTTTTTTTTGTTTTTTTTTCAAATTGAGCTTTATTCAAACCTTATAGGGGCTTATGAAAGCTACATGGTATGATTAAACTAAGTACAAATAGTAGAGAATATAGAGAAGTAAGGCGCAGATTCGAGTAATACACGAGGAAGACGCATTTAGATATCGAGGTTACATTCTTTTAGGAATGAGAATATGA
>WSXT02029333.1:0-13791 GCA_011762715.2 Neuroterus valhalla | reverse complement strand
ATGGAAACTCAAATTAGTGTTGATATTTGTTTTGGAGTCACAATTGACAACACAGCAGATTATTATACACAGCTATTATTAAGATTTTATATTAACTTAATGAACTTCTTATGTACTTTTAACTGATTAATCTCACACAAGATCAATTATTATCGCGTTATTTGAGTGCAACACGCATGTAAACAATCCTACATGTATCCCATAGGCAGCCATGTTGGTTAGTTCGCTAGATGGCCATCAGATCTCGCATTGCTACTTCAAATCCCCAATAGATCCTCATCTTTTTTGAATGATCTGAACAATCTCTAAGAATAAGAAAGGCATTCAAATATACCTCTTGCTCTGTCTTGGTGATTTGCGCACTTGGTGGATCGCAGATATGCGTCTTCTTTTTCACCTCATCTTTCGGATGAAAAGCAGGTGGATTATATTTTGCAACTTTATGCCCCAGAAAATGTTCCTCCGGAGTACGGAATTCCAACCCTAAATTAATAGCCAACAGCCTATCAGCCAAGGAATGATCTTTCTTCCTTTTCGACTCCTTTTGTTCTGGACGACCAGCCGCGTCACCAACGTATATGCATTGTTCTTTTTTAACTGGCACCCTATCATTTTTCTGAAAGATAATTGAGAAAATCATAATATACTCCTTTTGGATTTTATATTTTGCCTTTAAAACAATTCAGTTTCCTTATCAAACTACGTACTTCTTCGACCAAAAGATCCCACATTCCTGTGCACGGCTTTCTGAATTTACTGTATCCGACAGCAATGAATACCTTTCAAAATAATACGCATTATTTTCAAGTAAAACATTTTCTGAAGTAAAAACAGTTATACTAATGATTATTTTGAGTCTCGCACCTGCATGGGAATACCTATCTTTTTAACGATCCTTTCAATCTTTAGTTTGAAGTCGCTCGTTTTTACTTTCCCAGTACCTAGGCTAGCCTGATTCGTGAAGATCACAATTTTATAACCATCTGCATATAATTTTTTTAATTTCCCAGGAACTTCAGGGTGCCACAATTGCCAATCGTTAGCATCTTGAGGGAATGCTCTTCCTGATTGAGTTTTTATGAGAGTCTTGTCCATATCATATGCAGCTATCTACGGATGAAAGACTTATCATAAATATTATTTTTTACCTGAACTTTTTTCTCATTCGAAGCATTCTAGAGCAGGGGTGTCTAACGCAAGGCTGGCGCGCTTCTCCTTTCTTCCCTTTCTCCGAGAATTTTCTTCTCGTTTCCCCTTTCCACATCGCGCTCACCGCATGAACGCATTCAAGGTGGTAAGAAAGGGGATTGGGGAGTAGCAGTTATTTACACCGTTGCTCACGCGTTGGACACCTCTGTTCTAGAGAGACTCAAAACTTCTACTTCCATTCATCCATTCAAATTAATGTTTTGTTTTTTTTTTAATCAATGAACATGACATTCATAACTTTGGTACAAACAGGGTGGCGACTTGACCGGGAAATGACAGGGAATTTTATTGACCGGGAAAAAACCGAGAATTTGATTAAAAATCGGGAATTTACTTGAGTCAACCTAGACTATTAAAAATTCTACCGAAAAAAATACAAGAAATGCCCGCTTTCTTTTAATGAATCAGAAAGATATCTTATTATTTTATTTGAAGAATGTAACGCTCCTTCAATCTGATTCTCAAAATATCTAAATAATATCAGAACTGAAATATCAAATCTAACATAACTTTGAGGTTGTAATTTTTTGTATATCGAATATCTCATGTGTAAATTGACGTATAATGACTTTTAGTTCATTATCACATCAATAAAAGTTAATTCAATATTATTATTTACTGAAACTTATACGATGTTGTAAAATAAATGTTATTTTGAGAAAAATGAGTTTTGACAATGAATGTGTTTGTTTACTGTGTATGATAAAAATTCCGTCAAAAGAACTTTGTTTCCAATGAATGGATTTTCCCATTGTTTACTTATTGTTTCAAACTGCAAAAAAAAATGTTCGTGAACTGACTTTCATGCACAAACTAAAATGCATCCTAAAACTGTAACTCGCTTGCGCTAGTTCACATTTTGACCGCATTAAAATTAGAGATGGCGTCATGCAGTTTGTGGGAGGAAGAATTTCTTCTTTTTCCATTATAAGAAAAGCGTGTTGCAAATTTGTTGCTCTGTGAGATTTTTTTAGCTGACTCAAACTTGATAGTCAGATTGATGAGAGCCCAAACCCACAGAAATAATAATAATCTTCATTCTCCCAAAAGACATGTGTTTATCAAGTTTTATTTGCTTTTCCTTATTTATCTGACTTAGGACAGCGAATTGGAGAGAATAATTATAGTTTTTATTTTAGGAATTTAAAGAAATAGTTTCTCCAATCAAAAATTCGTCGCGATTTTGAAGTTCCCTCTTCTCAATTTTAAATACATAAAGTACTTCGATCAGTTTTTAGAAAAAAAGTAGTATTCCGAAGGAGAAATATTAATGAATTATGATAGAAAACCTGTTTACATTGTTCATTGCAAATTCATCCTTTTTGTGTTAAAAAATCAACTACTTGTTTGGAATTTTAACTTGTTTGTTGAAAATCAAATTTTCTTGTTAAAGTTGCATTAATTCGATTCCAAATTCACCTCTGGTTGAAATTGTCACTACTTTTCGTTGAAAAATTGTATTTTCTCTTGAAAAATTATCCTTTCTATTTGAAAATTCTTCCTCTTTATTTGAATATTCACTTTCATGGTTGGAAATTTGAGTGCTGCAACTGAATATTTATCTTTTTATTTGAAAATTCATCTTCTTGTTTCGAAATTAAGGTGTTCTGGTTGAAGATTCAAAATGTTATTGGGAAATTCATCACATTGGTTGAGAAATGAACTATTTTGTTGGAAATCTGTGTTTTTATCGTGAATAGATTTTTTCAATTGTGAGTTTAACTGTTTCAATTTTTGAAAAAGAAATGATATTTTTTGTTGAAAATTAGATTATTCTTTTCAAAATTGATTTATTTTGCAATGTTTCATCTGTTCCGTTAAAGCAGGGGTGTCCAACACAAGGCTAGCGTGCTTCTCCTTTCTTCCCCGTCTCCGAGCGCTTCTTTGAGAATTCTCTTCTCGTTTTCCCTTTCTACATCGCGCTCACCGCATGAACGCATTCAAGGTGGTGAGAGAGGAGATTGCCGATTGACAGTTATTTACACCGTTGCTCACGCGTTGGACACCTCTATGTTGAAGGATGCTTAGAACAGTCATGAATAGGAATGAATGTTTGTGTTTTGCGACAAATATAAATATGTTACTCCTAGTTGACCAGGAAAATTGAAAAACATGACCGGGAAGAACCGGGAATTTGAAATCGTCCGCCGAATGGCCACCCTGTACAAAGTTTAACGAATTATTTCAGTACGCTTCAGAACAAATGTTTAATAATCCTAAACTTACTTTTGATCTACCTTGGACACCCTTACTAGTAAAAACTAAGCAAGACCCTTTGCCACATTCCTCCCACATATCCTTGTCTGTTGGTTCTGCATTGTTGCTTGGTTCGGAAAATGCCTTAGATTCTGTTCCATTGCTATTTCCATCCATTTTTGAGTCTTTTTCAAGCCTAGATACAAATTCTCCCTCACTGTCCGGACAACTTTCTGGGAGATCAATATGAAAACTATCTTCGTTGCTATCAAAATCAAATTCCTTCTTCAACTTTTTATCTGTGCTTCTTTCTCCATTGTCTGAATCTCCTAAGCGGAGTCTTTTTTTCGGTTTGGCTGCTCCAATTCCTCGATTAGGAGGTGGATTAAATTCTATTTTATAAGGATATTTTCCGTATAGAATTTCCAATTGATCACCGTGTTGTGCTACGACCTTTACGTCCTTTTCGGTTTTAAATCCATTCAATCCACTCGGATGGGTCCCTACTTGCTGCACGAAGACTTTTTGGTCCGAATAGTCGGCGTAGAGTCTAACTGATAAGATAACGAAAGAAAAATATAAGAAATTACTGTAAAGAATATCAATAAAATTTTAATCATTTATCAGTAGAGATGAAGCTTACAGTGATACGTCGTTGTGATTTTTTCAATGAAACGAAAATAATCAGTGGCATTTGCCTAATTTGCACTTCGAAATAGAGATTTTAAAAATTTTTTCTTATTATGTATTTTTGGGATCAAAAGATCAAAAGGACAAGTTTGCAATTCAAAACAAAAATTTTTTAGGAAACTCAAATCCAAGTTTTCGACTATCAACCCTTTGCAGGTTGTCCGCCATCTTGAATTAAGGGGTGATTTCTTGTATCGCGTATAACAGTCGTATTGTTAATTTAATCAAGAAAACAGTTCATAACATTTTTCATAAAAAAAATGAGTTCTACAAATTAGGGAAATTGATGTTCTCTCGTATTTTGCTTATTTGTTGCTCGAAAATTGATTATAAAGATAAAAAGAGGGTTGATAATTTTTTTAGATCGAATATTTTTTTTATTTCGGTACTACCCCAAATCTTTGAAGACAAAAGTTTTAATTCATCCAACTGAGCTACGAAACGGTCGATTCATCTTACTTCTTGAGGATTCGTTTGTTTTAAAGAATATTATTAACACAATAATATATATCACGCGTAAATAATTATAAGCTTTGGTTATAATTGAGCTCTTCCGAAAACTAAAAAATGATTAATTCTGAGAATTCCAAAAGTAAAGATGTTTTACATTTCTATGGAAGTATAGAAATTCAAAATTTTCGAAATCCTTCAGCTTTTCGATTGCATCATGTCGATTAGATTTCTTTCGCGTGGTAATTTTTGAAAGTATCTCTATCGACATCGATGAGACACATATTTTTTCTTTTTACTTGAATTTTAGTTTTTTTGTCGTAGGGAATTTTAAGAATATCGACAAAAAAGTCTACTTTCCCTCATTGCAAGATGTTATTATTCTTTATAATTCAATAACTCGGCCGGAAATTGGCCAATTATTAGAATTTTTCTTCTATTTTGTGGGTGGAGTCTTAACCTTACAATAACAAGTTTTCACTTCTTTCTTTGAAAAAATTACTTGCAATGGTGATTTCTCAAGAAAAATAAAAAAACTTTGCACCCAAGAATTTCAACGATGTGTCGGTATTTTGTCCATAATTTTTTTTTAATAATCAGATAGGTGAATAAACAACATTTTGTGTCAATCCTCATTTACCAAAATTAATTCTTGAAAACTATGATTTTCTGAAATCCAAGATCAGTTCTGCCTTATATTTTTATGATTTATTTTTTGAAATTCTATAATTTTACTGAAACTGTTTCACATACAACAGTTTTTGTTCCAGTTCATCAGTAAGAATTTACTATCGGTGAAGTAAAATTTTATAGCTCAATACATTTTTTTAATTACTTTGATTATTATGAAAAAAATATCAATACTTTTTCAACTCGACTGTTGTCCTAATGGGTAATCGTATAAAATTATATTAAACAATAGTAAATAATTGAAATTTCAATAAAAAATAATCAGTTAGGTTTAAAAACAAGAAAAATTTAAAATAAAAATAACAAATAAAAGATGATTGTAGAATATTTTGTGAATAACAACTTTTGTCTTGAAAGTTTTGCGATAGCGCCGAAATCAAAAAAGATATTTGATTTAAAACAATTTTTAACCATCTTTTTATTTGTATAATCGATTTTTAAGCAACAAATGGGCAAAATACAACAAAAAATCTAATTTATCAATTTGTAAAACTCATTTTTCTGATGAAAAATGGTATTAACTGTTTTCTTGATTAAATAAAAAATACAACTGTTATTCTCGATACAACAAGTCACCCCTTAATTCCAGACGTCGAACAACCTGCAGAGGGTTAATGGTCGAAAACTTGGATTTGATCTTCCTATATAGTACCCTAAAAATTTCAAAGAAAAATTTTCTTACCCAATGAATGGCAATAATTAAATATAAATATACTGGACTAGTTCACCACTTAAAATCTCCAGTAAATTACCCTTCCTTCTTGGAAACTTTATGGTCATGTAACACTTATCAGATTCTTACCTAATCGAAATTTTTTACAACAACTTCACTCCAACACGAATCAAGATCCAGTCCAAAATTAAAGAAATAAATTGAAAGGTACGAAGGGACGTTTTCGACGATCGTGAATTTCTGGACTGACAAACGAATTCAAAGGTTTTTTTCAGTGTTCAGAAATTTAGGATCACAAAAAACATTGGAATTCTACAGATTTCGTGCAAATTTTTTTTTTTTTCCTTTTTTCCTTATTACTTAACGGAGAATTTTCAATGTCCGAGTGCATAATAATTGATTTTTTTACAAAATTGATGAAAACTATTCAGAATTAAGCAATTATTGAAAAACTCTTCACACATGCAATATTAATGATTGTCCCAAAAATTGTTGGTAAATTAGTCCGCGATCAGTAGAATGTTTTGAGAGACTGTATTTTTTTCAATGGACTTCAGAAATCCTTACAAATTATTTAAATAATGTAAAATCACACCGACATGTAAAGAAAACGAAGTGTGGAAATTCAGTGCTCAGATAAAAAATCGTCATTTTTTAAATTTGTTTCACATAATATTTAGGTGATTCAACACTAGGAATAACTGGTATTTTGAGAGAAATCCAATTACCTGTAGGAAATAGAGAAATACATTTTTCTCGTAATTCCTACATACGGGTTGTTTAAAGAAGATTACAAGTTCACTGGTAATTTACACTGATTTGTATATGATTCTCCCCATAACTGTTAACATTTAACAAGGAACATGACAATTTTCCCACAACAATCATAGAATATGTAAATAAAAATTATCTTATAAGGAAATTTGTATAAAAGACAATGGCATATAATTTCACTACAAAAATCGATGGGAATTTCCAACATTAAGGAATATTACAACATAAAAATATATTCTTATGTAATTTTATACGATTCTTCGAGCGAACTCGTGAAGTTTTCTTGTGAATTTCAGATCAAGATCACTATAAGATCGCAATAATCAGAAATTCTTGTGAATATTACAAACTAAAATAATAATACGAGTTAGGAAGAATATGCACAAAACGTAGGAATTATTTAAATTAAATATTTTTGAATTTAAGATCAATCAACTTTGAATTACTAAATTAAACAAAAAAATTGAGCAAGAAAATGCCCTAACCATCAAAATTTCCTCCTAGGCTGACTTCATCAAAATATTACTTTTTCATTATTCTTACTATCAAGAAAAATGTTGGTTATCATCAGTTTTGTGTATATTTTCACATAAGGTTCCAGTCGAAGAAAATTGTTAGGTTATGTCTCAAAATGTAGGTTACGTCATCAAAACTGGTTTTGCTTGTATCTTTCGAATAAAAGTTTATTTCAAAACTAGCTTACCAAAAAGAAAAAAAGCGAGTCACTAAGTGATGCATCTTGAATGGCTATTTCGAGAAGAAAATTGTGTAATATCTAAAACTAACCTTGACGCCTCGAACATTTTAAGTCAGTAATTTCCGTATCGGGAGTGCGCCCTACGAATATTTCTTCACTATCTGGCAAAAAGATCGATGGACGCGATTTATCTTCTGTGTATATGTAACAACTTTCCGTCTCTTTCGTCCTCATTTTCCACATTTTTGCAAGAAAAACATGCACGAGAGCCAAAAACGTGGGATATTTGCATGCTTCACTGCGTCATAAACAGCTGACAGATTATGGGCTCAAGATTTTGACGTCACTCGCAAGATGGCCGCACACCGAGGGCCAAGCAAAAATGCAAATTGATGGTGCCGAAACTTTAGTTTCTTCAGTAGTTTGGTATAATATTGTATTCGACTATAGGTGTATTTAAATATCATTTTTTATTTTCACAAGCTATCCAACTAGATAATGAAATCACTACAGGAAAAAATGATTCATTTTATTACTCAATAAAATTGCTTTTGGAAAATAAAATATTCAATCTAAATACACTCACCTTGTAAAATCAATGTTTTCTAAGTTAAATATAAAATATAGTTTTGTCCTATGCAACTGGTGTTATTGTTCGGCCCGCAGCGTTCAACCATTTTGGATTTTTCCAATCCAGACTTAAATACCTCATTGTTTCGGCCAAAATTTAAACTATGCATAGTATTTACTGGATGTTTTTCAATATTTTTTATACAAGTTTTTTCACTTCAAATTTTTAATAGTAACGTCATCTTAGTATTTAAAAAATCTAAGAAAGTGTTTTTGTAAATATAGCTAGAGAGAAATGGAGAGACTCCAAATAAAAGTATTTATTTCAAATTTTAACCTTGCCTGTGGAATTGTGAAATCCAAATTGAACAACTCATAATGATCTTTCCAGATCTTGACGCGAAATTTGAATATTGATTTACCTCGGTTGCTGTTCATTTTTTTGTATCTTAATGGTTTTCTATAAAAATCTTATATTTTTCAATTTTCTATCGGTGCGAACAAATCGTCATATAAATATTCAGTACATTGATTTATTTATCTATTCATTTATCCAACAGTCGTTGGCGTATCACAGGATATTTTTTTCCGAGAACTTGGTAAAAATAAGGATATTCACAGGATAATAATCCTAGAAAACAATTAGTAAGATGACTCAAACATAATTATAATATCAATAATGATAATAATCAGTATAATTATTATATCGCAATTTAAGAAATTCTGAAAAGAAGTAATCGCTATAGCGCTTTGACATGTTATATAAAATTACGTAATAAAAGTTACGGCATTGGATTACGTGTAATTGCTTGTGATTGCTGTTGTTGTTGCTGTGGTGCATATTCTTGTTGTTGTTGTGGTTGATATTGTTGTTGTTGTTTCTGATTGTTTCGACGACGGTTAAAAGGAGTTCTGCGATATTCAGGATAATTTCGCTTCATATAAGCCTGATGTTGTGCAACACGGCGAACACGTCTCCACAAGGCATAGGCACGCCATCTGAGAGGCGCACGAGGAGGGGGTTCTGTTTGTGATTCTGCAAACAAAAGCAAAACTATTGAATTTCGAGCAAAATAATTCATTTTTGTGTGTGCCTAATGATTAAATTTGTAATCAGAAAAGGATAATTGTGATTGAACAGTTGTATTTTCAACAACAAAAAATGAAATTTCAATTAAACAGAATGATCCTGCAACAAAATGCTTAGATTTTCAATAAAATAGTTCAATGTTCAACCGAATAGAAGAGTTTTCAACTGAAATAATCAATTTGAATCCAAAAAGATGAATTCCCAGCGAAAAATTCTAATTTTGATTTTTGACGAAAAAAGTCTTAAGTTTCGAATCGATAACAATCGAGGTAAAGCATAAACGACGAATTAGCGAAAGCATATTTTCATCAGCAACCAGCACAGTTTAATGTTCAACCAGACAGTTGCATTTTTAACTGAAAAAACGCTCCTATGTAAATAGATTGATTTTAAGTATCTTATTGAAATTCCAAGCGATAGGAGAATAGTTCAATTTTTAGGTCAAAAAGATGGATTTACTCACAGAAAAGTACAAATTTTACCAAAAATGCTGGGAATGAATCTTCAATCAGAAAAATTAGTTTCCAACTAAATGCATGGATTGTCAAGTTCTGAGCAAAATTTCTCATTCATGGAAAAAAATTCCAACGAAGTTATCAAATTTTCAACCGAGAAAGACGAATTTCCCACGAAACAATTACATTCTCAATAAACGATATCATTCGTAACTAAAAAGTTGACTTCTTCACCGAAATACTTCAATTTTCAACGACGAAAATTATTTTCCAACCAAAAAAGGGTTTCTGTCAAGAAACTTCATAACTGAGAATTTGAATTCTCAAAACAGTTACAAAATTTTCTAACGAAGGAAAGAATTCATTTTCAATGAAAAGAAAATTGAGTGTCAACAAAAAGTTGAATTTTTAATAAGGGAGTTGAACTTCAGAACTGAAAATTCGAATTTTCAAAGCAGTTTAAAAATTTTATGATGAAAGAAAGATGAATTTTCCACAAAACAATTATATTTTCAATAAACGATATCATTACTAACTAAATAGTTGAGTTCCTCACCAACGTACTTGAATTTTGAACAACGAAAATATTTTTCCTATCAAGAAAGGGTTCCTAGTCAAGAATAAGGAATAAATTCTACCAAATGGTTGAATTTTAACCCTGAAGGACAAACCTGCAATCTAAGAGGTTGACTTTTCGACGAAATTGTTGAATTATCTACTGAATGGAATCAATTTTCAATCGCAAATAATTTGAACAAGTCGTTAGTTTGATAATTAATTTTTAATTAAATCATAATTAAGTATGAACAAAGTAGTTGAATTTTTAATCCGGGAGTTGAATTCTGGAACTGAAAATTTGAATTTTCAAAACAGGTGGAACATTTTCTAAAAGAAGAAGGACGAATTCTCCACAAAACAATTGCATTCTCAATAAACAATATCATTCTTAACTAAATAGTTGACCTTTTTTTACCAATGAAAATTATTTCACAACCAAAAAACTGTGTCTAGTCAATAATATGTATAAATTTTCATCGGATTGTGGAATTTTCAACCCGAAAAATGGAACCTTCAACCAAAGAGGTTGACTTACTGACAAAATTGTTGAATTATCAACTGGAAGGATCAATTTTCAATCGCTTATCGACAAAATAGTTGAATTTTTATGAAGGGTGTTAAACTTTAAAACTGTAAATTTTAATTCTTTTTTCGACGAAATTTTAGTTCAAGAATTAGTTCCTCATTAAGAAAGAATTGAGTGTCAACAAAATACTCGAAATAGTTGAATTTTTAAAAGGTTTAGTTTTCAAATAGTTGAATTTTTAACTTCCAAGCTGAAAATTTCAATCTTCGAAGCTCGATAAGAAATATACCTCGCTATACGCGGTCAGCCTCTTTCGGTCCTCGAACACGGCCCAGTTCTTTACATGTTGAAAAGATGCAGAGTTGCGAATATTTCAAAACTGTTAGAAACCTCTACTTTTTAGAATATAATTAAATTTGCTCTAATTTTTCAGTGATAAAAGTATCAAATTAATTTACGCAAGGCTCTATCAGCCTTGAGAAGACATTCTTATGACAATACTCACCCTTGAGATTCTTATCTTCCATAACTTGGCTGGCAAATGGAATTTATCACTGTTTGAAAATCGTTATCACGAATGAAACGAACAATATACGTCTTATTTGAAAATAACTCAAATAAAGTTTGTAGACTTTTTTGTGTTAAATAATTTTGTCCATCATTATTTCTCCTTGTCTTCCATACTTTAGCCGGAAAATGTGAAATTTTCATTCTGTCGCAAATGTGCGTTATCACGATTAAAACAAAAACATACGTCTTATCAAAAAATGGTCAACACTTTTTTTGGTACATCTTTCTGAAATAAACAATTTCCCGGTATAGCAATTTACTTTTTACTTTCTTGAATAACAGATTTCTTATTCTGTTTTCATGACACTGTGATATTTTTCCAGCGAAAATTCGAGAAAAAAAAATTTGATTATTTCATAGCTTTCAACTAATAAAAGTACATTATAGTAGAAAATATTCAATTTCAAAGGAACAAATACAGAAAAACGTTAATAAAATAGAGATTTTTTTTCTAATTCATCCTTTCTCGCTTGGAAAAATACATTTTTGTTTGTTTATTTTTTGTACTCTAGCTGCTCCTAGGGGACGCTTTCGCGTACAATATGAAAAGATATTCATATGGTATAAAAATTTTGTAAAAGAAATTCAATCCCTTTTTTCGGAATGAAGTCTGCTTTATGGCCTTAAATTATTGAACTATCAAACCGTCAAAATTGCTGAAATTACGTATAATATGTTGTTGTATATAATAATTTATTCTAGGCAAAACGACTTAATGGCGTTTAATAGAATCCTACGCAATTGAGAAAGACTTAGTTGAATTAGTTGAATTCAATGGATTTCATTGGAATACACTTCCCTCGCCATTGTTGTCCGGTTTCGCGGTCGGCTCCCACGGCCTTGGGACAACAATCGCGAGTACTGAAGAGTTAAAAGTGAAGGCCTTACGAACTATTTCTATAAAATTTTTATCCCCTTTGATTCATATCTTTTCCAGAATTCTAACTTAAATAATTGTGTGCAAAGTAATTATGCAAAATCGTATGGGTTGAACAAACAAAATTATGAATATTGTAATTGGGACTATGTGGAAAAGTAGTGTCTAAGGACCCTTAAAGAGCCTCATCAATTCTGTGCCGATTAATGAAAGCCTTCAATTCGAGCGTTATCAGCATGTGCTTCCTGAAAATCATAAATAAGAGCAAAGTAAACTTTCGTGAAGTTGAATATTGCTGAGGAAAAATTAATTTTTGTATTCAAAAAAAAATTTTCTCGTTACTACAAAAGAAAAGAACGGAAAAATTGACTTACACGAAAATTTCATAACTTTACAAACAAAAGAATTTTTGGAGCAGTTTTTGCTAACGCTCAAGTATAAGGCTTTCATAAATCGACATTGAATAAATTATGCTCCTCCATTTTGTACGCAATTTCGTTCCTTTGACCCATTCTAATGAAGAAGCTAAATAACTTTGCATCGATGCAGTAAGCTCGATTGTAAAGTTGCTGCAGCAAATCTGAGGCAAACATATGGTATCGAGAATATGCCGAAAGAAAACACATTTTTCCAAAAATACATGTGTAGTGTCAACGGGTTATATTTTACTTACGAATAGAAACAGAGATCATTGCAAATATAAATATCAGAATGATAAGAGATAATTTCATTTTCTCTGGATGGATGAAACTGACTCTTTTAGAATTTCGTAAATGATGACTGGTTAATTTTATTGGAAGCCCTCTCTTATATAGCTGTATGTATGTACGTATGTATTTATACTTATATGTACTATCTTGATGTATTCGGATATGTGTGTTTATGTGGGTAAAAGATTAAAAAACCAAGGTATTATTCCTTACCGAAATATTTGCAGTTATCCATGAAGTTTAATTTCTCTTCATGAAAAATAATGTTTCATGTAATTTTACGATAAGGATATCTGTATGAAATTCACGTATATGAGGCCTCGGAGTTCTCTTTATTTCAATATATCTTTTTTATTCTATTTGATAAAGAATGGCGAAATTTTATGGGATTGACATCATAGGAAATTCCTATTCAATGAAATACGTGTGGTTTTTATTTTAATTCCTAAGGTTATGATGAAATCGTCCAAATTTTAAATCTCTAGATCTCAGCGAACCCTTACGTCTGCATGTTAAATCGAATCCGTCTTTGATACTATTCTTGAGGATCAAAAAATAAAGGTCGAGATCGCGTACCACACGGCATAAAATTGACTGCCTCACAGGACTTTAGATTCAGATTACGAGAATCTATTCCATTTGAAAGTATTTAGGCTTCATGGAACCAAAAACATATACTTGACAATGAATATGAACAATAACATTCTCAGAATACGCAAAACGGATGTTTTTTCAAAATAATTTATTCACGTAACCACACTCTAAATTCCTTAGACCGGGATTCCGATCCATTATACCGAAATCCTGATCCAAGGTTCAAGGGATTTAGAGTGCATTTCCCGCAAAGTTTGACACAATGTTAATTCTTCCGCCTGCTCATTTTCAAAGTCAATCATATTTTGGGCTGAAACTTTGAGAAATTGAAGAAAATATATTAGCTGACCGTTTCCTGACCCCTTTGCGCTTATATTTACCTTTGATGATTTTTACATTCTCATTCTGAATGAGAAGGTATTGGTTTTATGTGAAAATTGACTTTCGCGGATTTGATGAAAT